>JAJAGP010005578.1:0-31510 GCA_025084515.1 Ancistrus triradiatus
TAATACAATTATTAGAGTTGTGCTTCTTACAGGACGACGATCGTTTCTTGGTATGTAAATCCAGGGCTGTCTGCTGGCGCCCTTCCTGGGTGATAAAGCTTACAAAAGGCTGTGATGAAAGGTTCAACGTTGTGGGCGGGCAGGAAACCGTTTATCTTTACCTTTTGTTTGTCTTCTGTTTAGCGTTTATCTTCTGCATCAATCAGTTTTAAGAAGGGGAGACCTGTGGTCTTGAAAGATGAAAGGTGAGTCCCCCTTTTAAAGTTGCACATGGACTCCAGTTTATTATCGCCGAGATGTATGAGGTTACAGGTCTGTTAAACAGACCTCTTTGAAACGCGTGTAGAAAGAATCAACCGTTGTTGATTGAGTCTGCAAGATCCGGTCCAGATGGCCTCTTGAATTCCGAAGTGTTGTAAAGTTTATGGCTTGTGAAAAGGGGAAGAGGGGGGGTACGGCTATCACGCTACACAGCCTATCTGCAGAGTGTACCAAGTCAGAATTGGATATTTTCACATTACCTTACACCCAAACGAGTATCGAAAAGTATACTTATGTTGAAATACCGCCGTTTCACATACCCCTATCGTGCTATATTTGAATGTCTGCTTAACTATGGCAGAGACACGTTGGAAACACAATTTTCAGCCGGATTGTTCTATAAGGATACATCAAGTTATATGGATTTGACTGATCCCTCGGGGAGAAATGAAGGTTTAAAACAGCAGGCCGGATTCAGTGCTGAGAAGTAACACTTTTGATTTGCTTGGACATATACATGCGGATATTTTTTTTTTCAAGATAAACTGTTATTGAACGGCGTTGCTATGAGGCTTAAAATGACCCGAAGTAAAGATGAATTTTGCTTGATGAAGGAAGGAAATACAAATTTTATTCTAAAAATACTCAGCACTTCACTTTTTGTGAAAAAAGTCTGTCTCTCCAGCGGTCAAACTTGGCCACGCCCAGGCACTGATGAATGCTACAGCGAAATACCCCCTGGACAGAGTATGCATGAACACCTTCAGTCCAGCTTCAGTCCACCTTCAGGGTAGACGCATATGCTCGCAAGAGAACCTTTTCCTCGGGCCTTTACCGAAAACTATTATTTTTGGATTGGTAGACAACGACTCCTTCAGTGGTACCTATGATAAAAACCCCTTTAATTTTAAACACTACAATGCAGAGTTTATAGCTCTCTATGTGGATGGTACCAATACCCTGCAAAACCTTTCCAACCCAGTTTTCAGAACGGAAATGTGGTTCGGGAATTCTACTCGAAAATTTTAGCTTCAGGAAAGCAGTTAAAAGATCAAGCGCTGCCTGTCAACAGAAATGAGTATTGTAATGGGTATACTTTATTCGCATTTAACCTCAAACCTGATGATGACTGCGGCCAACATTTATCGTTAATAAAGTCAGGAAATATGCTTTTGGAACTCAGATTTCGACAGGCGGTTCCGAGGACTGTAAATCTGATTGTGTACGCAAGATTCGATAGTATTCTTGAAATAAATAACCGGAGAAATGTGCTTATTGATTATCAGTAAAGATGGACACGGAAGAACTTACTGAAGCTATGAGAAACTGTCTTTCCACAGACAAAATATTTCAAGGCGTGATGGCATGCGACGAGTTACCACGAAATAAAGTAAAGCAGTTTCCTGCCTTTTTTTATAGTGAACACACACCCCAAATATATGCCGGGTGAGCACTGGCTCGCATTATACCTTAATGATGAAATGACTGGAGAAGTTTTTGATTCGTATGGAAACCCTCCTGACTATGAACTGTTTCCTGACTCGATTCATTTTTTTTTTTTTTGAAAAACAACTGTCGAAAGGTAAAATATAACTATGTACAAGCTAAAGGATTTTTGTTTAACCGTATTATGGCTATGTATAACTATGATTTAAAAAGAAATGATGGGATGGTTGTATCTTTTGTTAAAAAATGATTTCTTAGAATAAATAAAAAGCATAACTTTTTAAGTGCATGCAATGTGTTAACTCTCTAGATATGTTTCTATCACGTGTGTAACGGAATTTTAAATCATGACGCTTGACATGGAAAATTGTTCATTTGTAAGTTTTATTTATTGAAATAAAAACTGTGAACAGAAATACATGAAACATGCTTGTCTCTGATTTTCTTACATCAAAAGTCATAGCACACAAAATGTTTAATAATGGGGGACTTGAACAGCAGATCTCTAGAGGGTTGGGAAGAGGGATCACGTTCAGACGGGCAAAGTATAATCAGCTCTTTTAGAGGTGGGGGAGATGGTTCAGGTTGTCAAAGAATATGATCATTTAGATCTTTTTTAGATCAGTTAAATCATGTCGAACGCTTGCATTAGGATGGTTGAAAGGGTGTATTTAGACTGCTACTCTGTAAAATTTCCTTGCCATCCTATTGGCTCCGTGTTATCAGATACCTAATGTCCAGTGTATTTTTTTATCATCCACCATGTGAGATCCTTTTGATAGTTTTTCCTTTACAAATAAATTCTCCATTATCATTCCAGGAAGCTGCATCACCAGAGTTTAACAGTTTGTCCAGAATATATGATGCATTTTTTCTGCTCTTTGTCGAAACAGCAGCGAGTACCGCTTCTACGATTCCATCTCCTGACGATGATGGTAGGTCTTCGGTCATAGTCATTTCTGTTTGATTTTCCAATGTTTTAGGTAGAGACAGGGTCAGTTGAGTGGTTTCCTGGTCAGCAAGCTTAACCAAAGTTAAAAATCTTTGCAGGACAAAATCATAGAGCTTTGCTTTCTCGTATTCATTCAGATCAGTCTTTGACAAAATCCGCTGCATGGCATTGTCCAAATTGTTTTCCGTACTCCTTCTAAAATTGTCATTTCCGGTTGTAACATTTTTAAGTTTATCGAGCTGATGTTGGGGAAGCAGATACATTTTCTCTGCTGTCTCCATGTTAACTGTTGCGTGGTGCAAATAAATTGCTTATAAACGGAAGAGCTACACTGAGTAACGGTAGGAGAAATCCTCCGGATTGGTTTAAGATTTTTCTTTTTCTGTAGATGGTTGCTCTCTTATCTGCAAAACATTTTCATGCACTTTTTCTGTTATTTTTAAATCCTGGATACTGCCTTAGTTGTTAATGGTATGGTTCCCTCGGAGTACATTTAAGCTAATTCCATAATCACAGAATAAGATCCTCTTGAGCATCAGCAACGAGTATATCTCCTCCTCCTGGTGTTGAGACTATGTATATTTTCAGCTCGGTGAAGTTTTTTTGTTTGTTTTTGTTTTTTTTTTTTTTTTTTTTTTTCTTCCCCCTTCTTCTTTGGTACATGCACAACTGGATTCTTTGTTTAAAAACAACCCCGACCTCAGATGAAGTTCCTCTGACATTTGAGCTTTCAGATCAACAAATAAATATCCATATGGTCTAGCCGTGGCATCTTGAAAACACTCTAAAAAGTATTTGACGTTACCGGAGTACATCTGTCGGGCCAGCACACTGATCTGTAATTTATCTCTGGGGTTTTTTTTAAAAGAACCATGTAGTTGGCATTCAAGTTAATTGTTGTTTGAAAAAAAAAAAAAATTAATCTGTTGTTTATCTGGTTTTGAACCAGATAAATTATGCTGAGATTTCTGTGGTGGGTGTATTTTGTAAAAGCTTTTTCAATTTCTTCATTTTTACTGGCATTCTCCATTAGGTCATCCACAATGAATAAATTTAGGTTGTTTGGAGGAAATAATTCATCGTCTCACAAAGATGCAGGAATTCCTTGTATAAAATGTACATTTATTCTGGTCAACACTTCATCATACAACGGTTGCCAACGTGTAACACCACACAATGTTTTCAGGAACATTTGACATAACATCAGCACATCTTTCCAGTAACATCCTGATTTTAAAAAAAAAGATTTACCGCAATTGCTAGGACCGCAAACTATACATGAAATTGGCAACTGCAGTCTATGGTCAAAACTATTGACATTCATTTTGTCTTAATAGCTGTAGGGAAGAGTTGAGAAATCATGCAACAAAACGCGTTTATCATACACAACTCTGAACCTTTTCTGTTGTTGTAACCTGTTTTTCAAATGGAACCCCCTTTTATCCGATCTGGTTGCAAGAAGTTACTACTTCACCGGTTTGTTCAGGATTCTTCACGTATCGATCTACTAGGTCTGTCAATGATTTTAAATTACCAACCTCAGAATTGGTGTAATTTAACGTGATGCCTTTTGCTTTCAATGTGGTTTTACCTTTTGAAGTTCTGTACCCATAAGTTTTAGGCCCTGAACTGACATACTCAATTATGTAATCATGAGGATCCAGCTCGCTGGTTAATCCACCTAGATAATCACTCAGAGGGGGCACCCAATCGCCTTCCCTACTTTATATGTCACTGATATGACACTGTCTGTGTACAAACACCGTTGCTGCAAACGATCAATCAAATTGTACAGTTCGAGTCTGGCGTAGGCTGTTGTAAATATACCGATGAAAACATTTACATGTCCAGGGTTAATCAGTTTTTTGTTCTTTAAACTCGACTGCACGAGAGTAACGTCATCGTTCAAAAAAGAAAGGTGAATTATGTCATACCGGCCTGAGAACATGTCAAAAAGGACGTCAGGTTCTTTAATCAGGGTGGTGTTCAATCTATCATTTCTCTGACACATCTTACCCCACAAAGAGTTCAGAGCGAGTTTTGCTACGGAGAGTTTAGCCGGATTAACAGCTATCTTGGACGTTAAATTTTATACCCTCGTTGGTTTCGTAATTTTGAATGTACTGGCTTTTAGTGAATTTGTCAGTTACCCAGGATGGATATCCTGAATTTTCCTGCTTTGTTTTCAGAAACATTTTGATATAATCCTTGAACAATTCATCTGATTTATTAGGAAAATGCCACACTTCAAACGCCTTCAGGATGGTGTACTCTTTTTCTATCGCCTTTGCAATTTCCGGGGTACACCATGTAGCTGTGAGAGATCTCTTGCTATCTGAATGCTCACATGGGGTTTTCTGACTCTGTTCAGCACAAACCCGACATAGAGGAAACAATAGTTTTCCTTTAATGCGATAAGGAAGAACAGGAGCCCACAAATCTCTAGGGGGTAATACTTTTAAACTGACAATGCCAATGTAATTTTCCAGGGGTTCAAAGTCGCGAAATTTAATAAGCGGATGGCCTAACGGGTATTCTTTCAATCTGTTCACATAAGGGTATAACGGCGTGAAATCGAAATAGTCGATTTTCTCGCCAGGTTCCGCTATGTGATGTAAATGCAATGCATTGGTCCGACCCCCGAAAAGAGCCTCTTGAGGGTTCATAAGTTCTGGGAAGTCATTTTCCTTCAGAAAATGCTTCACATCGTTGTTGTTTTTCACCATATCGTTCCATTCATGTTCCCATATCATTTTGACATGTAAATTGTGCATATCTTGCAAGTTCTCAAGTTTCTCAATGGATCTGTGGCGTGTATCACGAAGTGCCAAAACTCGAGATGGGGTGTCTTTCTGACGTATAGCATTCATCACATCCGTGATCGTAACATCCAAAAAATTCAAATGCTTTACGCACTGACCCGGTTTCGCAGTAACCGTCTACAAAATATTTGGCGAATTGGACTTCACCCTCGTTGAGCGCATGTCAAATGGGTATTTCTTCAGTGGTGGAGAGATATTCGAGCCATTGAATAGCAGGTGTTGAATAAGATGTTATGTTAATGTAATGATCTGTCAGTGGGATAGTCGATGTGTTTTTTTTGCAGGAACTTGGTTCAAAAGATTTTCATGCAGACAGATGCAATTGTGACACATTGAAACGGATCGACTTTGGTACTTTCGAGTATCTCGCGTTTAAAAGCTAAGCAACCTCTACGTAAAATGTCAACGTCATTTATACACTACTCCGCCATTTCTTTTGTAAAGTAAAAGACTTCGCTCGAGACCGTTCTGTACCAACTGAAAAATTCTTCTCTATCTTTGGGCATCATGCTATCCACACCATAATAATTAGGGTTAGGGTATGAACCTATGTAGTTCTGATGGTCTAACGTGTTCCAGAATTGGGGGAAATAGTCTTTCTTTTTTTCTGAGAACCCCATTGCTTTAGGTATGTTACTCAGCTTAATCGGTAGAAAAGACATGTAAATCGACATCAATAAAACACAGAATTTTACTCCCCTGAGACAGGAGCAATGGCGTAACTCCTCCTTTCACAAGATGATTAAACAAAAAGTAAGAATCATACCCTCTTGCATTATGCGCAATAAATGTATAGCCTTTGTATTTTTTTGCAACGGTACCATTTAAAGAAGGCAGCAACACAATCATCCCCATTAGCAGTCGACAGCTCTCCGTGAAAATCGCTACAGCATTTGTAATTTGCCACATGTCTTCCTACATCCTGTCTAGCTTTAAAATCATGTATTTCTGGCTAGGTTCTTCTTTTGACAAAGGTTGAATGAAGCATTTGTGAATCAGGTTTACATTGATCGCAGTAAAAGGCTGTTTGACATAACGAACAAGGTACGTCGTTGCTTATGTGAACTTTAGCTGAATGTCTGTCGAAACAGTGTTTTGATCTACTAAATCTCCTACACTGAAGACACTGAATGGTATTAAGCGGTTGTTTGTACATTTGCTGTCTAGACATACATTACAGCGGTATTTGCAGTGGTGATCTCTCTCACTTTCAAGCGGATGGTGACAAATTGCATATGTACGATACACCTAAGAGTCCTGTAAGGCTTTTAATCCCATAGTAATGGTTTTCATGTAAAAACAAGTAGACTGTTTTTTCATTGGGGACGTCACTAGTTTGGGGAAGAAAGAGAATCCAGTCTTGTTTGAACTAGTGTAGACAATAACAATTTTACAGTGTAAATGTTGTTCAAAATTTGTGACGTCGGTGAATGTAACCGAATCGTGTTCAGATAAACCTACAGACTGTTGAATATACCTAGCAATTTGTTTGATTTCAAAATCATTTTTGGTAGGATTTTACAAACGGGCAACGCATAATGAAAAACACATTATCTTTGTTATGAAAGATAAACAGATGTCTCATTTTTTCTGAAGTACATCGGAGTTGAAAACGCTACAGAGTTTCCTACGACTGGAACCACCTCACGGTGGTTGAATAATCTGAATAACAATTTCTAAAGTCTCGTCCGTAAAGATTTGAAAATTGCTCTGAATAGCATCACTGAGCATGGTTAGAAAAGAATTCAGTTGGAGGGTTCCATTATTTACCTCAGCCTGAGCTGAGATGTTAATGGTATCACCAAGAATCTGGATCATACCCTCTTCTCTATTACGTATATACCTATTTGCCACATCCAGCATCTCATCCAAAATTGTCAGAACGTAATTATAAAAATCAGCAAAACTGTCAACATTAGCAATCGATGAAAAATTAATTCTACATCTAATTTCATCATCATTAAACCTTTCACGATGGTGAATCCTAATTTCCGGATTTAACCCGTCACCGAGCTGTTCATTATCAAGTTCATCATCAGAAATTAGTTCTATTTCGTTAATTTGGTCGATATTCTGTGAAGGCTGAATGTCTGGTTGACTGATATTAGATGGGTCTATTTACATTGGAGGATTGCTGAGGTGTGTTTCTCTTAGATTAAGCAGACTCTCATTTAACATTTGTAAGACTATGGTTCAGATTTATAAAGCAAATCTTGAGACAGTCTGTTTTCAGGAATACTCTCATCAGATGAGGGGTTTTGCAAGTTGTACTCTGGGACTAATGCCGAATTTTCACTCAAACGATTAACAGCATCAATTAAAGCTTGAATAATTTTAACAGACTGCAGGTGCTCATTTAGGTTATTTTGTAATCTTAACAGGCTTTCATTTAGGTCATGGAAGATGTCATGCTCAGATTGTTGAGAGAGCTGTATGTTTTGACTATCATTTTGACTGCGTATCAGGTATTCGATTTCATTGAGGGGTTGCGGGGGTAAACTTTCTTTCAGTTGGTTAACAGCATTGATTAAATCAGGGTTTATGTCGACAGGATCGTTTAAGCTATTCTGTAATCTTCAAAGGCTTTCATTTAGATCACGGAAGACGTCATGTTAAGATGACGGTGCGTTTTGACTAAGATTTTGACTATGCATTAGGCTTTCGATTTCAATTTGGGGTTCTGAGGTTAAACTTTCATTCAAACAGTTAACAGCATCGAGTAAATAAGGGTTCAGAGTTGTGCATGAGTTGTGTTGACCATTTCTATCTGAACAGTTATTAGGTTGAGCAATGACAATCACGTAAGTGTCTAATCACAGATGGTGTAAATGTTACAAATTGTGTTAAAGAATCAAGATTGTTATACAACGCTCTACCAAAAAGTTCAACTGACTCATTTTCATATGCTTCTTCAACTTGCCCAATGGCAGAAAAGATGTTTTCTCTTTGCTCGGAGAGTCTGATCATAGTCTGTGAAAGACATCCATGTAGCTGTGGCAACTCTTGAGTTTCTTGTCATCTTCTTCGGTATTGTCTATATGGATAACTGTATAGAAAATAAAAATGTAGAGTCAATATTTTAGTTAAAAGATATGTGAAAAAGGGTAACAAGATTACAAGAAAAAAAGAATGATGTAATAAATGGGGTATTGTGATAAAGGCAAAGATCATTAGAGAATTATAATTAACTCACCATCAGTCTCAAATTGAGAACTCTGATGTAAATCTTCATAACAATCACTGATCTCAGTAGTCTCATCCGGTATAATTATAACATCGTCTGTTACATAGAATAAGACACGTCAGACCGATATAAACCAACTTTTATTTATTTATATATATATATATATATATATATATATATATATATACACTAGCTAATATATTAACAACAATATTAGTTATTTCAAATGTTAATCAGAAAACTATACTTCTTACCATTTGAGAAGGGTCTTTTGTGAAGATTCTTCTTTAACCTTTTAGGTAGAATGTCAAGTTTCAAAATGACTAAGGAGACCCTACAAGCTTTTATAACTCTGTTTTTGTGTGTGCGCACGCATTGGGGGGCAAGGAAGGGGGTACTGACCCTAGACTTATCTGATTTTTCTCCGTATTCACTCAAGACAATGTTATAATCGTGAAAGTTTAAAATAGAGGGATTAGCTGTCATATAAATAATAAGTTAGCAGTTTAACAAAATGAAAGTTTAAGTGATTAAAAATGATCAAATGTTCAGTGAATATGACTAATGAAGTACAATCCTGTCATAATGATGCATAGCATGCACGTGCAGTCAAATAATTATACAGCTAACAGCTAGTCTACAACGTGTTGTAACACCAAGTTAAGAGAATTTCAAACTTTTTGTTTCATTACCACAATTTATATTGAATGGTTAACATGTCTATAAAGGGGAGAAAATTTGTATTGCACATGCGCAAACATAGTTACCGGAAAACATAACAGACTTATCGGTCACAGCTGTTGCCCTAAGCCAAGGGGCGTACCGGTCTTCAGGGCTGGTCAGAACTTATCGATCACAGATGACGAACCGTTTCTCTTACTTGTTAAGGGTGTATCCCTATTCTCAGTTTGGTCAGAGCTTATCGACACTGACCTTACACAACAACCACCCCCCACCAACATGGTGCTGCAAAATAGGGCTTCTCACACGTCACAGCTATGAAAGATTGTCTTAAGATGAACTGCCATAAAATTAATAATGATTAAACATTTAACAAATTAAACTATTAAACAATTAACAATTAAAAAATTCAATTCAGAATTCATTTTTTGCACATCACCGGAACTCCCGCCCACCTGTCAAATTTGAAGGTTTTAACTAAACGGAAGTCCCGCCTTACAAAACCGGAAGTCCCACCCGCCAGTCAATTTTGAAGGCTTGGACTAACCTGAAGTCCTGCCTTACAAAACCGGAAGTCCCGCCCACCTGTCAACTTTGATGGTTTAGACCTTTTATTACTCTCTCTGACAAGATTAAAGTAATCTTAAAGGATAAGTCTTTTCAACCTCAACATTTGGTCTGGATTTCTTAATCCAACATGTCCTTTATGTTGATATGTGGCTTTCGCTTTGCATGGTATACTTGTGGAGATTTCCCCAGACTCTCTGAACCTTTGGATGATCTTAAGATAAGATAATCCTTTATTAGTCCCACAGTGGGGAAATTCACCTCGTTGCGTCAGCAAAGGAACAGTACAGCAAGATAGACAATAGCAAGAACAATGTAGTAATAATAATAATGTCAGCAAAAAAAACCTTACAATAATAATTACAAATGATTGCACTAAGGAGAAATATTGCACATTTGTGATAATTTCCCATGGGGGGAAAAAAGTCAAACAATTTTCATGAGTAATTTAAAGTGAGTGTGTGAGCTTGGAGCATTGCTGGTTGTACAGTCTTACAGCAGCAGGAAGGAAGGACCTGCGATAGCACTCCTTCCCACATTTGGGGTGAAGCAGCCTGTCACTGAAGGAGCTACCCAGTGCTTCCAGAGTCTCATGCATGGGGTGGGAGTCGTTCTCCAGCATGGATGCTAGCTTGGCTAACATCCTTCTCTCTCCCACCACCTGCACCGGGTCTAAGGGGCTCCCCAGGACAGAGCTGGCCCTCTTAAGTTTATCAAGTCTCTTCCTGTCCGCTGTAGAGATGCTGCTGCCAAAGCATACCACTCCGTAAAAGATGGCTGATGCCAACACTGTATCAAAAAGTCCTCAGGAGTTCCCCTCCCACTCCAAACGACCTCAGTCTAGTAGGTAGAGTCGGCTCTGACCTTTTTATAAAGTGCAGTAGTGTTCACTGACCAGTCCAGTTTATTTAGATGAACACCCAGGTACTTATAAGGGTCCACTCTCTCTCAATGTCCTGTTCCCTGGATGTTCACTGATGGTAAAGTGGGTCTGCACCTGTGGAAATCCACCACCAGTTCTTTGGTCTTCCCCACGTTTAACTGGAGGTGGTTCAGCAGACACCAGTCCACAAAGTCCTGAATCAGTCCTCTGTACTCACTGTCCTCGTCATTGTTCGTAAGACCGACAATCGCTGAGTCATCAGAGAACTTCTGGAGGTGACAGAACGGTGAGCTGTACATGAAGTCAGCCGTGTACAGGGTGAATGGGAACGGTGCCAGAACCGTTCCCTGAGGGGCACCTATGCTTCTGACCACCATATCAGACACGCAGTCCCGTGCTCTCACATACTGTGGTCGGTTGGTGAGATAGTCCAGTATCCAATTGGACAGGTGACTGTCCACTCCAACGTGATCCAGTTTGTCCTTCAGGAGCCCCCGCCGTATGGTGTTAAAAGCACTGGAGAAATCGAAGAAGGTGATTCTCACAGTGCTCCCAGGTTTCTCCAGGTGAGAGAGAGCTGTGTAAAAGATAGATGATGGCATCATCCACCCCAAGGCCAGGCTGGTAAGCAAACTGAAGAGGGTTCATGGATGGGCTCACTAGAGGGCGGAGATGGGTAAGGACCAGCCTCTCCAGTCATTTCATCAAATGTGAAGTCAGTGCCACTGGTCTGTAGCTGTTCAGGTCTTTTGAGTGCTGTGTTTTTGGCACAGGTATCACACAAGATGTTTCCACAGCAGTGGAACTCTTCTGATGCCATCTGTACCCGCAGCTTTCTTCACCTTGATTTTCTTCAGCTCATTCCTCACCTGGGCTGTTGTGAAGGACAGATTGGAGCTTGGGGGCTGGGTGTTGGAGTGTGTGAATGGGAAGTTACAGTTGCCAGCAGATGAACCAGTGGACTGTAGACATTATGGACTGTAGATGATGATGATGATGATGATGATGATGATGATGATGATGATGATCCCCAAATTCCTTGCAATTGCATGATGAGAAATGTTGTTCTTAAACTGGACTACTGGTTCATGCAATTGTTCACAAAGTGGTGAACCTCACCCCATCCTTGCTTGTCAATGACTGAGCTTTTTGGGGATGCTCCCTTTTATACCCAATTATGACACTCGTATGTTTCCAATTAACCTGTCCAACCTGTGGAATGTTCCAAACAGGTGTTTTTTGAGCAATCTTCAACTTTCCCTGTCTTTTGTTGCCCCTGTCCCAACTGCAGTCCTAAGTTGGCTGTTGTGCTGTTTAAGGTAGTTTTTGTATATATCATAAGGAACAGTGAGCTTAGTCTGTCTGCATTCTCTCTCTAACTTCATTATGGTGGTTGAATTTTTCATGGGGCTTTATGGATGCATGGCACATATTTAATTTTTAGTGGCGTCAGAATGTTAATGCCATCACTAATTCTGGTGGTGACATTTCCAACTAGGTCATCACAGTCAGCCTCAGTAACAGGGAAGGACAAGGCAAACAGATCAGAGAAAGTAGTTTTAAAATCATCAATAAAATAGAGCTTGCTAATGACTTTCCTGCTTAACTTCAAGTTTTTAAGCATAGTCATTATGAAAAAGATACAGTAGTGATCAGATATTCTAACATCAAGCACAGCGGGCACCCTGATGTCTAGCTCATGAGATATGGCCAAATCTAAAATATGTGCATGTTTATGAGTAGGGCTAGATACATGCGGAGTCAGGTCAAAAGCATCTAAAAACATCAAAAGGCCTTTGTAATAGCAGCTGTGGGTGTATCAAAGTGGATATTGGTAAGAAGCATCTCCTCCACAGTTCATCTGACGTGACCAGGTATCCGAAATACCAACACATGAATGATCATCTTAAACTTTGAGATGCTTTATAAAATGTTTTTACAATTTTAATGTTACAAATTGTGTACGGTGTTAGGACCCTTTTCGGGTCTGAATGTGTGCCGATTGTGGCGTCAGACGTTACTGACGTCACTATGTGACGCTTTGGTATTTGAACAGGTGTGGCGCGAGCCTTCAGAAGCTTCGTGCCCGGCTTGCTTTGCCTCGCGTGTTTCTCCTGGTTTGTTGAGCGATTTCTGGTGTGTATTCTGGTTTTTGGCTTTCCCCTTTCCGTCTGCCGTTCCAACTCTAGACTGGGACGTGACAGAATTTTGGAGGCTTGTCCAGGATCACCATTTTTTTTTAATTAGGGTGATTGTCGTGTTGGGATCAGTCGGTGCCATCTGAGCTCCTCGGTAAGTTAGACGTGTCACAGCTGGATTGTGCTACGCGCCGGTCCTTCCTTCGTGGCACCGTGTTGTTATTTTGTTTTGTTATTTTGCCTTTTGTGAGTTTGGAGGTGTTACGACGAATCTTTTGTTCGCGAGGTCCTGAAGAAACAGTCGGACATCTAGGCGACTCTTGTTACAAACAATTTATTTAAAACACAAAGTGGTCTGTGAATATATCTTAGAGCTAAGCCGATCGGTTGCCCTTCTCTCCTGCAAGCAGAGGAATAGAAAGCGAAAGAGAAAGAAAAAGAGACCGCTCGTCTCTGAGCGAATGCTTTTGTTTCCCATCTAGGCTCCTCCTTCACTACTGGTGGAGCCAATGAAATGTGCTAGAAAGTCCAGGCTCCGCCTCCCCCCTTAGGCAAGAATCTGAAGGTTCCCTAGCCAGGGACCCAGGGACCCAGGGAGGCGCCATTTTGAACAAAGGACCACGTGGTTAAAACTTCCCATATTGAATTTGTGTTGAATTCGTGTTTATAAGTTCCGAAAACCCTAACAGGAAATCCTGAGTGGGGATTTTGGTCCCTATCGGGACCAAACCTTAGTGTTTGAGTTGGCGCTTAAAGTGGCCTCGAGCTCGGCACTCCTCTGAAGAGCTAGTGGAGGGCTAGTTTATATTTGGTTAGGTAGTTAGGACTGAGGATGCTGGGTCACGCTTTCCTTGTGACCTAGTTGGTAACCAGTTGTATCCCGCTTAGAGCATGGCTAAGTTTGATCTGGGTGAGCTCACGATTGCCCCGTCATCAGAGCAATTTGATAAGTGCCGTAAGGACGCCCTGCTGTTGATTGCGGACTTTTTGTAGTGTTTTGCTTCCACGTACGGCCACTAAAAAGTGGTTAAAAGATGAGCTCTGGAAGTCACTTTTTCTCAAGGGACTTTGCCCAGCAGAGAGGAACCTTCCACAGATATTCCTCAACCTGCTCAAGTCACTGTGGTTGGTTTTGGAGCCACATTCAAAACTTGATCGCTTTTTGAGGCCCCAATGTTACAGATCCGACTTAAGGAAGCTGCAGATTAGGACGGCAGGATTACCGGGACGGGGAAAGGCGACGGATCAAAAACTTTTTTTTTTCTTTTTTTCCCCTGGCTGGCCGGAAGCCTGGTACCTCGGCTGCGGTAATTCCCTGGTGTCTACAGGTCCTGTCTTCACCGCAAGGATGTGGTCCAGCATACACTGTCTCCCACCTGCGCCCAGCTCAATCTACTCGGTAGCTTGTCTAGCTGTAGTTTTGATGCAGTCTGCATATTGGCTTTGGTACCGGTTTTCCCGAGAGCACGATATTTTATTTCATATCTATATATCTATATATATATATATATATAGATATATATATATATATTTATATATATATATATATATATATATATATAGAAAAAGATTCTCTGAGGGGATATTTTTTTGATATATAATATATATAATATATATAATATATATATATATTTATATATATATATATATATAATATATATATTATATATATAAAATATACCCTCCCGAGAATCTTTTTATAACACAGGTCAGATCATAACAGAAAGGAGAAGCAGGATCAACCCCTCAAAGATGAGATCCTTGGTTTTTTTGAGTGCCAATCTTCATTAAAAACTGTAACCTGGATGCTGCTTTTTCTTTATTTTGCACATTTTTATTTATATTTTGTTTCCTTGTTTCCCTGTATATACAGGGGTTAGACAATGAAACTGAAACACCTGTCATTTTAGTGTGGGAGGTTTCATGGCTAAATTGGACCAGTCTGGTGGCCAATCTTCATTAATTGCACATTGCACCAGTAAGAGCAGAGTGTGAAGGTTCAATTAGCAGGGTACGAGCACTGTTTTGCTCAAAATATTGCAATGCACACAACATTATCCGTGACATACCAGAGTTCAGATGGTTTGATGAACATGAAAGTGAAGTTGAACATCTCCCATGGCCTGCACAGTCACCAGTTTATTAGTAAAGAGTAAATATTATTGAGCCACTTTGGGGTGTTTTGGAGAGGCCAGTAGGGAACTGTGGGGGAAACAAAAGCCGTTATCTTCTGCAACAGTTGGAGAGAATTGGGAAGCCTGTGGTCTGGAAGTTGAAACCTTGTTTTAAGGTTACACATGGACTTGGTTTATGATAAGTTCCGTTAAACTGTGTGCAGGAGGTGAAGGAGTGGCAGGAGAGAAAGGAGGCTTTGGAAGCTCTGGGAGCTTTAGCCAAGAACCCAAAGCTGGAGAGTGGGCAGTACGGAGATGTCCTCAAGGTCCTCAATAAGGTCAAATATGATTCTTCTCTTCATGTAATGGTTTTATTACATACTGGGGTCTTGTAGCTTACTGGAAGACCAATCAGTCAGTAAAGGTAGTGCATTTCAGAAACTGTGTGTAGCCTATGAACAATATCCTAATTGTTTTAATGATGTGAGCTGAGTGTCACTCTTCAAAATGCCAGTGCTGCAGCGATTGTTTGACGTAATGTATGAAGCTTTAAACCGAGGCATCGTTTACAAGTGTTTATACAGCTACTCTTTGATTTCTGCACTGCTTCCATTCAAATAACAAACGGTTTCCCTCAACACCGCTTGCTCCGTGCATGACACCAGTCATTTTTGGTGCAGTTCAGCACAGTCTTAAAATGCCAGCTGCTCACTATAAAGCTGCAGTTTTGCACTTGCCTGTAAACCGTCTTTGTTTTGTGCGGCACTGTTATGACCTACAGTTTTTTTTTTTTTTTTTTTATAATAAAAGGAGCCTCTGGGATCAGTTAGATTTGCTTTGGTGGAAATTGTTTGGATTAGTAAAAAGAAATAATTCTTATCCTGTTAAAGAGCGAGCTAACAGTGTAGGACTTGACAAACGCTTTTTTGAAAGATGCGAAGTATCACGTAATGGGGATGTGCTAAAAAAATCAATACACTTTGGGGAAAATAAACTAGTTTTAATGGGGTATCTACTAAAATCTCCACTGCTGTAGATGGTGCAGTAAAGTTTTGACTTGGTTTATTTACTGAATTATCAGTGATGCGATGCATTTAGACTCACATGAACACTAACATGTATTTCAGCTGTTTGTATTGTCAGTGAACTGCATGGAATATTTAGGTGTATCGCGATATTGCGTCATGAAGTCCTGTCCAATACCCACCCCATCGTGTAATTCTCTTTAATGAGAAAATCCTAGAAAATTGAGATTTTTTTTTGGTCAATGGCACACCCCTAGTGTCTACAAATTGGCTTTCAGTAATCTGGGTGAAATATTATATGGGGAAAAGTCCAGAAAGGGACAGTTCCTGTTCTTATTTGAACTGTTTTGAGGAAGTTGATGTAATCTGATGTAATTTGTACAGGGTACTGTACATGGGTTACTTTTCTTCCATTTTTATGAACGTCTTTGGGATCCACTTGAGATGGAGTAGATTTAGATTCTGTTTTTAGTTCCCCAGGTTATTGGTAGAGACACTAACATCATGTTGGTCCATCTCGCCGCAAAGTGCCTGCCTGGATTCGCCTTTGGAAGAAATTCGACTGCTATGCTGGGCTTGTACGTCCTTGGTTCATTTAAGATCCTCTTTAGTGAGATCCTCTTTAGTGAGATCTTTCGGAACTAACTTCAGGAACGCGTTTTTGCAGCTGGTGCCGACCATTTTGGAGAAGTTTGAGGAGAAGAGGGTTCGAGTGGTGCGGGCATTACAAGAAGCGATGGGCACAGTGTTCCCCTCGGTGAGTGATCCGTTAAGTGTTCGTCTATTTGCGGGTTCTAAGGTTGTGAGGTACCTAAATGGTATAATGTGAGCAAACTGTGGTAAGTGTGTAAGATCTGTTTCTTCAGACGGTGCTGCAGAAGCTGAGCAGGGCCGTCTTGGCTAGGATGGACGACAAACCCGCCGGTTAAGCAGCAGGCCTCCCTGTTCCTGCCCGGAGCTTTTGCCGTTGCACGCTCACCACGTTCCCAAATCCCTGCTCAAACCCTTCTGTGCTGCTCTGCTTAAGGCTTGGGCTTCTTTGCTTTATAGATGTGGCTTGTAGGAAAATCAGACTTTGACTCATTGTCCTTTACTCACCGGCAGCAAGTGAACGACCTGGCTCCTGAGGTGTGAGATGCGGCGTTGGAGGCTTTGGGTTCGGCCATGAAGGTGGTGGGTGAGAGCCGTTATCCCTTCCTAGCTGATGTGGATAAACGAAATTGACAAGGTGAGGTTCTAGATAAGGTCCTTAAATTAGCAGATTAGTTAATTTGAAGCTCCTTGCTGATAAGGGACTAATTTGTACAGATTACAAAAATCCACCGACCGTCATAACAGCTGAGGTTTTCATTAGAAGATTGAGTTTATCTGAGAGAAGAAACCGAACTGAACGAAGAAACCCCATGATATTAATTTTCGAAGTAATTTGTTTACTTGTCTTTATTGGGTTTATTAGTGGACTTCACTGGTAGTTTATTAACCCCATGAAATTCTGAGCCTGATCCACTTTTTTCAGTCATCAGCTCCCAAAAAGGGCAAACCTGCTGCACCTAAAGGACCTGCTGCTTCTGCTAGATCCAAGAAACCAAAGACCAATGACGGAGCCTGAACTCTTGGTGAATCAAGCCTGATTTTGTAAAATATTAATGCGTAATAGGCCTGGTTTATAAACAACTGAGTTTAAACCTGGCTTGGTCTGAGATGTCAAACTCGGTTTTCATTTTCAGAACAGGGATAGGGTTTAGTTCAGTCAACTCAGTTACTTTAACCTCGAGTAAAGGTAATGCACGAGGAGATACAAAGCCTTCATCAATGGAACACAGATAACGAGTCAGCATGGCAACGGGAGGAAAGAAAGGGCTCGATCCCTGTACTTCAACCCAGTGGAGTTAGAAATTGGTAACAGCAGCAGCAGTCACGTTTAACAGCAGCAGCAAATAAACATGAGCTGGAGTGGTGAAAAATGCTGACAGTCAATGCACTGACTAATGTTTTCTTCAGTAAATTATTTTATTCTAGTGTAATTATTCATTAAAACATTTGCTGATAGAATCAGTCCATTTTAACCCTTGGAAACCAGTTATGAATTTAAAAAAATGCCACTAATAAACAAACTTCATTTAAGATCTAGTCACTGTGCTATTGTTTGCCACCCTGTCATATTTACATACTCAAAGTTGCTCTGAACTTGCTTTGTGAAACCAAAAACCTGAAATACCCCCCTGGTTTTATATACAGTTGTTTATAAATGCATTATAGGCCTGGTTTATATAATTTTGTGTATGAATACATTATAGGCCTGGTTTTATATACATTTGTTTATAAATGGGTATAGGCCTGGTTTGTAGTAGTTGTAATTGTTGCATTATTGACTCGATCTGCTTTGTGCAGCCGGCGTCTAAAGATCACATGCAGCATGTTGGAAAAGGCTCAAGCTGCCATGCCCGCCAAACCCACAGCTCCCACTGCCAGCGGTAAGCCAAATCCTGCTGCAGTACCCGCAGGCGAGTCCTCCATCTGTTACCTGCTGCAATTTTGTGTTCCGCTGTGTGCAGTGGATATAGCGACTCTCAATGCGTGGGCTGAACAGAGGCATAAAGGAGGGGCTAGAGGAAAATCTGTCAAAGGAGCTAAAGGTGAATCCCTCCCTCAGACAAGAGGTTAATGAGTGTGCCCCTGTAAGAGGAGCTTTGTTTTCTTTTAAACCTGGAAGATTCATAAAGCCTGACATTGTTCCTCATGTAGTTATTAGGGTGCTGACGGAGAGGTTACCCACCTAGCGCTCGGTTCCCTCCGATTTGACGCTGCAGTGCCCGCAGGTGAGTCCTCCATCTGTTACCTGCTGCAATTTTGTGTTTCTGAAACATGTAACAACTCAGAAATTTTCAAATAATTGGAGGATGTGAGTGTGTTGTGACATTTAATAATTAGTTTCCAGACAAGACATTTAACAAGTTGATTAAAAAAATTAATAAAATCTTGGTTTGCGTGTACAATTCCAAGATTTACCAGTAGATGTCGCGAGAACACTACATTTACAGGTTTACAATGACGTGCAATGGTTATGACACTGAAGATGAACAGAGCGAACGTCATTTTTAAATCGCTATTTCCTACATCCACAAGGGGGCGTTTCTGGGGTTATAATGGCTTGGTATGGGATTATGCAGATTGGATCATCAAATGTATGTTTTATGTCTTAAATTCAACAAGCATTCGATTTCAGTTACATCTTGGCCAAATCTTCTGATCTACAGTTGGAGCTTTAACGAGTCTTGCGGACAAAAAAGACACATCGGACCTCATTCATGAGACATGAGCAGAAGGAATTGGCGCGCAAATCGTTCATAAAGCACCTTTTTCGTAAATGTCCATATTCATAAATATTCGTAGTCCCAAAATGTCAGTATGTACAACTGAAATCCATACGGTCCTCAGCACTCAAACTGATCGTAACATCCGAAAGACGGCAAAAGTGTCATTAGACATGACTGCACTTGAATTAAAGCACTGCCAAAATAATAAGAATGATTAATAACACAATTCTATAATTTGTAAAAAAAAATTAAAGTAAATAATTCCCCATAAGGGCACTGTTTAATAATACAGCCTGTTATTCAGAGAAACTTCCAATAAGTCTAAACACTCAGCTCTCACCTGCACGGGAGAAAGAACGCACTAAAGCATGGTTGGCTTAAATAGAATTTAAATGTTAAATATAGCTATTTAGATGACGCTGATTTACGTCATGTGATCTGCTCCTATCGAACAGCTGAAGGAGCTCTGAGCTCACTAACAACCAATCAGATACAGCAGTGATGATGCATTACTGCCAGATCCTATTAACACAGAACTCAAGAGATGCAGCAGCAAACGGTAGCACACCACCGGCGAACTGGGTTTGAGTCCAGGAGGTGCCTTCCAGCCAGGGCGGGTCTCACACACACAAAACTGGCTGTGTTTCAGGGAGGTACCCCAGATAGGGGAGCCTGCAACAACAGCCCCTATGAAGTTGTGAATGTGTACATCACCTACACCCCCTGAATTCCACAACAGGTTTTGGACGGCACCCCGACACACAGGACATCTGGTGCCATCTTTGAGTTGCCAGGACACAGGAAAAAAGAACTTTGTTAGACCTATCTAAAAAGTAGACCTGTGAAGTATGCCACGCACACAGTGTGGGTTTTTTTTTTTTGGTTGTTTGTTTGTTTGTTTTTTTGCGTTGTCCATTATGCCATCTTTCACATTTCAGTCTTGCTTTCGGATTGTCAGCTCGTGCTTAAATTTGTTGCTCTGATTTTCTTCATCCTCACTTATTACTATGCATTAAAAAACCCCACATGCTGCCATATGTTGAAGGAGCATGAACACGATGTTTTAACTTTGAAAATGAATCTGATTTTTGTCTGAACTTAACAATTCTCATTTTGTTTTACAGGTGCTGTTGGTGTATAATTTGGTGTTTATTTATTTTATATTTATTTTTTATTTATTTTGTCCTTTTTTTTACATCGTCTCATCCTCATTTCTTATGTTTGAAATGTTAATTTCTAAATAAATGAATTTAAATTGACTGCTTGGTGCCTTTACTGCATCTTGTCCCATTACTTCATGTTTTAGGAAGATGCCACAATCAGATCAGTGGAACAATGTTTTACAAAGTGCTTTACACAAGTGAAAGTAAAAACAAAAGAATACACTAACACAATGAAATAACACAAATTTCAAGACACAGATAAAACATCAGCAAAAAGCCAACCCAAACACGTATCTAACCCTCCTCTTAAATGTGTTGAGATAATCCGAAGCCCTCAGGTCATCAGCAAGAGTTCCAAATGTTTGGGCCGTAATAAAAGGCCGCCTTTCCACTCTTTTGCCGGGTGATGGGTACGCTCAGCATGTTCCTGGTAGTTGACCTGAGGGCCCTCGGTGGAACGTACCTAACAATCATATCACTGAGGTACTGGGGAGACAAACCATGGAGCCATTTAAAAACCAGTAGAAGAATCTTAAATCAATTCTAAATGATACTGGTAACCAGTCTAGATGTATGAGGACTGGTGTGATATTATTATTATTATTATTATTATTATTATTATTATTTCTTTTTTTTTTTTTTACCAGTCAGAATTCTTGCTGCAGTGTTTTGCACCCTCTGTAGATTAGAAATAAAGCTCTTTGGTAGGTCAGAAAGAAGAGCATTACAACGAACCAGGTGTGACGATACAAAAAGTGTGTACAAGTTTCCCACTGTCAGCCAGTGAGATGTATTTATGCACCCTGGATATATCTCTTAGATGGAGGAATGCAGTTGTACAGATGTTGCTAATATGGATCTTGAAACTAAGATCACTGTCGAAAGTGACACCCAGTGACACCCACACACAACAGGCTAACAATTAAGGTAGGCTAACAGACGACTCAAACAAAACAAAGCAAGAGGCAGAGGGCAACAAGCCAAGATAAGGAGACCGAGACCATGCTACAAAGACAAAGAGCATGAGACAAACCGAGATGGAAGACGGGAGCGAAGGCAAACCACAATGAGAAGAAGCCAGACAAGGAAGTGAACAGGAGCAGGGGTATTTATTGGAAAGACCAGCAGGTGGCTACAGCCCCACCTGCTGTGGAGGAAGAAGAAGACGGGGGAGCTAAATAAGACGGATACAAGCTCGAGGGCCTGTATCGTCGTTACACTCTGCCTTCACTTCACCAATAACAATTATTTCAGTTTTATCCTTATTGAGCTGCAGGAAATGATGAAAGGAGTTAATATCATCTAGACACCGAAGCAGGGTGTTGATAGATCGACGAGGGTCAGAAGCTAAGGACATATACAATTGTGTGTCATCTGCATACTGATGAAAGGAAATATATCTGTTCATTATTCTGGCCAGTGGTAGCATGTAAGGATTAAACAGCATTGGAACTAGAATGGAGCCTTGTGGCACTCCACATGACAGAGGGTAACGCTTGTATGGAGAGTTTCCAAGTGTAACATAGTATTCATTACTCACACAGGACTGGAACCAGTTTAGTGCTGGGCCAGTGAGACCAACGCAATCGTGTAGGCCATTAAGCACAATCTCATGGGGTACAGGGTCGAAGGCTGCATTAAGGTGTAATAGAACTAATACAGATGTATTACCAGCATCTTGATTAACTTTAAGATCATTTAAGACTTGAAATAGTGCTGTTTCTGTGCTGTGATGGGCCCGGAAGCCAGATTGAAAAGCTTCAATTATGTGGTTTAAATGGAGATCGTTCCCTAGTTGAATAGATACCACCTTTTTAATAATCTTACGCAGAAAAGGAATATTAGAAATTGGTGTGTAATTTCCAATAATGGATGGATCAAGGCTGCTCTTCTTAAGAAGAGGCCTAATAACAGCATTTTTAAGACTCTGGGGGTAGATTCCTCGTTGTAGTGACGGATTAACAATGTTCCAAACATCATCAGATATTAGATCAGATAATTCTTTAAAATACTTGGCTGGTAGAGGGTCGAGAGGGCAGCTGGTGTTATTCAGACGTCAGATCACTTTAGCTGGGAGCCAAGTATACCAGGGGCGGGAGGCCGCTACTGACAATGCCTTCTCTAATGGAAAGTAATTTTGTATCAAAGAAATCTTCACATTTTTCAGTTGAGGTCTCTAATGTGGCCTGAGAGGAACAGGTAACCAGTCTGTCTATTGTAAGTGCTGCAGATTTCTCTGAATTCTCATTTATGCTACTGTGTTAATCAGTATATATTCATACATAAACATATTAACTTGTAACTCATGAGTAATGTTTTAATTAACTGTTCATTATAATGTGTGTGCCTTACTGTATTATTCTGTATGTCGCTGTCATTCAATGATAGTGGGACTAAGCCAAACCATGTGTGGATCTTTTGACTCCCAGGGCCTTAGGTATTAGCCAGAAGTATACTTGGCTTGGGAATTGGTAGTCAGGAGAGTTTCTTTGCCCACCGATGAATTATAGTTTCCCTGGGGGTTTCTTTCGCTAGGAGTGGCCTGTCAATCAAAATTATATCTTATCTCAAAGTGTGAGAATGGGCATAATTTTATCTAAGATGTACAAATAATCAGTGAATTAAGCAAAACAAGCTCACTATCTCTGTACATGGACATGCTGTAAATACACTGCTCAAAAAACATAAAGGGAACACTCAAATAACACATCCTAGATCTGAATGAAAGAAACATTCTCATTGAAAACTTTGTTCTGTACAAAGTTAAATGTGCTGACAACAAAATCACACAAAAACCATCAATGGAAATCAAATAATGGAGGCCTGGATTTGGAGTCACACACAAAATTAAAGTGGAAAAAAACACTACAGGCTGATCCAACTTTGATGTAATGTCCTTAAAACAAGTCAAAATGAGGCTCAGTATTGTGTGTGTGGCCTCCACGTGCCTGTATGACCTCCCTACAACACCTGGGCTTGCTCCTGATGAGGTGGCGGATTGGTCTCCTGAGGGAATCTCTCTTCCCAACCTGGACTAAAGCATCCGCCAACTCCTGGACAGTCTGTGGTGCAACGTGACGTTGGTGGATGGAGCGAGACATGATGTCCCAGATGTGCTCAATCGGATTCAGGTCTGGGGAACGGGCGGGCCAGTCCATAGCTTCAATGCCTTCATCTTGCAGGGACTGCTGACACACTCCAGCCACATGAGGTCTAGCATTGTCCTGCATTAGGAGGAACCCAGGGCCAACCGCACCAGCATATGGTCTCACAAGGGGTCTGAGGATCTCATCTCAGTACCTAATGGCAGTCAGGCTACCTCTGGCGAGCACGTGGAGGGCTGTATGGCCCTCCAAAGAACTGCCACCCCACACCATTACTGACCCACTGCCAAACTGGTCATGCTGAAGGATGTTGCAGGCAGCAGATCGCTCTCCACGGCGTCTCCAGACTCTGTCACATCTGTCACGTGCTCAGTGTGAACCTGCTTTCATCTGTGAAGAGCACAGGGCGCCAGTGGCGAATTTGCCAATCCTGGTGTTCTCTGGCAAATGCCAAACATCCTGCACGGTGTTGGGCTGTGAGCACAACCCCCATCTGTGGACGTCGGACCCTCATACCATCCTCATGGAGTCGGTTTCTAACCGTTTGTGCAGACACATGCACATTTGTGGCCTGCTGGAGGTCATTTTGCAGGGCTCTGGCAGTGCTCCTCCTCTTCCTCCTTGCACAAAGGCAGAGGTGAGTGGTCCTGCTGCTGGGTTGTTGTCTTCTCCTACGCTCCTACGGCCTCCTCCACCGTCTCCTGGTAGTGCCCTCCAGCCTTTGGGCACTACGCTGTCCAGCCCTTGGGACCACTACGCTGACAGGACCCAGCAAACCTTCTTGCCACAGCTGGCATTGATGTGCCATCATGGATTGAGCTGCACTACCTGAGCTCACTTGTGTGGGTTGGGGTTGTAGAGTCCCGTCTCATGCTACCACGAGTGTGAAAGCACCACCAACATTCAAAAATGATCAAAACATCAGCCAGAACGCACAGGTACTGAGAAGTGGTCTGTGGTACCCACCTGCAGAACAATTTATTGAACCTTTATTGAGTGTGTCTTGCTAATTGGCAATAATTTCCACCTGTTGTCTATTCCATTTGCACAACAGCATGTGAAATTGATTGTCAGTCAGTGTTGCTTCCTAAGTGGACAGTTTGATTTCACAGAAGTTTGATTTACTTGGAGTTATATTGTGTTGTTTAAGTGTTCCCTTTATTTTTGGAGCAGTGTAATTGATGCTCTTCAGGCTGGAAAAAGTTACAAAACCATCTCTAAAGAGTTTGGACTCCACCAATCCACAGTCAGACAGATTGTGTACAAATGGAGGAAAATCAAGACCATTGGAACCCTCCCTAGGATTGGTCAACCAACAAAGATCACTCCAAGAGCAAGGCATGTAATAGTTGGTCACAAAGGACCCAAAGGTAACTTCTAAGCAACTGAAGGCCTCTCTCACATTGGCTAATGTTAATGTTCATGAGTCCACCATCAGAAGAACACTGAACAACAATGGTGTGCGTGGCAGGGTTGCAAGGAGAAAGCCACTATAATATAATATATATTTATTTATTTATTTGTATAAATGTTCAGAAACACTTAAGTGTGACAAACATGCAAAAAGATATTAGGATTATTTAGTATATTACAGGTGCATTCTTAACATATTAGAGATATATTTTTATTAAATTATATTATTATTATTATATTTTCGCATACTACAGGTGTGTTTTTAGTATACAACGAGCATATATTTAATAAATTATAGGTATATTTTATGGTTTTAATACTTTATAGACATATTTATGTATAATACAGGTATGTTCTAGTATATAACAGGTATATTTTGGGTATATTACAGGTAAATTGTTATTATGTTAAATGTATATATGTTGCATTGTGGTATGCATTTCAATAATGAATTTCAACACGGGACTGTTCTTGACTGTGCTTTATTTTCATCACTGCATCACAAAACTTTATAAACTTACAAGATTCAATCCTGACCCATATTAGCCATAGTAGTTCATCGATATATCCACAGATGGAGGCATTTCCCAGAACACCTCCATATATTGCGCGCACAAACCTCTGAAAAACAAAAAGTGCAAGTTAACACTTAGTGCACATGAAGTGCGCTGTATAGGGAACGTAATTCCTTTATTTCGTCCCAAATGTCAACTAATTTCTCCTGATGGGCTGCATTATTAAGTTTACCGTTCGCTGTTTACCGATTCAGAAGACGGTGCCTGATATTGTAGCTCCGAGTCGATTGTACGAGTCTTTGAATCCGAGTTTATTTTGAAGTTTGTCTTTAATAGGTTACGAGAAGACTCTCTGAGTCAAACTGATTCGATTCCTAAACTTGTATGTAATAGGCTGCGAGTCGATTCTCCGAGTCCAGATAGTGAGAACTGACTCGATTCCTACTGTCCGTCGGTTCTCCCAGTCCAGGTGTAGCCTAATTGGATTACCTCTTAATTACCTCTTGTTAAACGCAGCACGTGGTTTCCAATTAAGGAGTGACATAGGTTATATAACCAGTGGCGGTGGGGCTCGTTCTGTTCTGGTAGGTGTTGGTTTTTATGCAGCATGTCCGTGTTGTTCGGTTTGTTATATGGGAGGTTTGATTTAATAGTTAATTTTTCTTCACGGAGACTCAAGGTTTTAATGTAATTATACGAGCAGCTTCCATAGTTTCTCTGGTTAGCAGTGCTGGGTTTGGTTTGGTTTTAATGTTATTTGTTTCTCTGGTTAGCAGTCCTGGGTTTGGTTTGGTTTTAATGTTATTTGTTTTCCTAGTTAGCAGGGCTGCATTTGGTTTTAATGTTATTTGTTTCTCTGGTTAGCAGTGCTGGGTTTGGTTTGGTTTGGTTTGGTTTTAATGTTATTTGTTTCTCTGGTTAGCAGGGCTGGATTTGGTTTTAATGTTATATGTTTCTCTGGTTAGCAGTGCTGGGTTTGGTTTTAATGTTATATGTTTCTCTGGTTAGCAGTGCTGGATTTGGTTTTAATGTTATTTGTTTCTCTGGTTAGCAGTGGTGGGTTTGGTTTAGTTTTAATGTTGTTTGTTTCTCTTTTTAGCAGTGCTGGCTTTGGTTTTAATGTTGTTTGTTTCTCTGGTTAGCAGTGCTGAGTTTGGTTTGATATTCATGTAATTTCATTACCACAGTCACTGAATAATTGTTTGTAAATCT
The DNA here is from genome assembly GCA_025084515.1 of Ancistrus triradiatus. Classification (NCBI taxonomy): domain Eukaryota; kingdom Metazoa; phylum Chordata; class Actinopteri; order Siluriformes; family Loricariidae; genus Ancistrus; species Ancistrus triradiatus. Next base: position 26,798 of record JAJAGP010005578.1, read on the forward strand.
TGTTACTTCTGACAGCTTTGGTTTAATTTGGCACTCTTTTTCTTTGAGAGTTGGTGTGAGACGGACACTGCGAATCATGATCCAATGGAACTTCAGCCTTGTGAGAGTTTCGTGACGTGTTTAACCCCCTGTTAACGGTGAACTGTCTTGCATTGGACTTTCAGGGCACAGGTACAGGGTTTTTGTGTAGCCCTTTATGATTTGCTGCCTTTAAATCAGAGGTGTGTTGTGATGTGATATAGCGCAATATCGGTTACATTTAAAGTAGGTTATTTTCTGATCAAATTCATTAACTAATGAATTTTATTTTTGATATATTTGATGTAAATTTGTAAAGTACTTCATAAATTGTACTCTTCGCCTGTTAAATTTCGTTGTGTTGGTTGTTACCCTTTTTCCTGCAGCTGATTTTGTGCCTCAGGGGTCTGTACTAGGCCTGTTATTTTCTTTGGTCACGCTGCCAAAATGTTCAATTGGGCTGAATATTGGGACATTGTTGGAAAGTTCATCTTTTGTCACTTTATTGCCATATAACAACATATAATTTTTAAAAGCTTAGGTTGTTTTACACAATTTAACAAAGAAAACATAACAGTATCAAACACGACAACTTCAACCCCAACTGACCATACCCCAAGTCTTTATGGAGGATATCGATAAAATGAGACGCCAAGTTGGACCCAAGGCTGTGAAAGGCAGGTTGTCTGTCTATCCTAAACCTTGATGGCTGTTCCATAGCTCCCAGTCCATCTGTAAAAAAACAACCCAAAAAACTTGGTCGTATTTGATTCAAATCTCTCTTATTTGTTAGCAAAATTACAAGAACTGCCTTCTTTCATCTAAGTAATATTGCCAAATTTAGAAAGATTCTCTTTTATATAGGTGCTGAGAAACTGGTTCATGCATTTATGACCTTGAAACTGGATTGCTGTAACGCTCAACTGACTGGATGCACCAGGAAATTAATAAATAAATTACTGTAGGTTCACAATGCAGTGGCCTGAGTGCTAATTAGAACTAGCATGTCACCGTCTGCCTGTGTGGAGTTTGCATGTTCTCTCCATGTCTGAGTGTTGCTCTGACAGTCCAAATGGAGGCATTGGGTTGATTGGTCGCTCTAAATTGGCCCATGACTGGTGTTAATATAACCTTGTTTTTGTTGTGAATATAGCCATTAATGCTAATGTGACATTAAACAAAACTAAAACAAACCAGCTAGGAAATTTGTTCGGATCTATCCTGTTCTGTCAGCTCTGTTAGTGGTTATGTTCTGCATTAATTAAAATAATGCTTGTAATATATAAAGCTCTAAATGCCCTTGCAGTGCGAGTGATCTCAGTCTTTCAATCCAGCTCATCTACTTCGTTCACTAGGTGCAGGAATTTTAATAATAATCTAATTATTAATTTAACTTGACAACAGCTGTTTTTAATTGAATTCCAGGAGCAGGTTGGAGTTGGCAGTGCTGGGCTTGATTGGCTGTTGTTACCTCAGGTTATTGGTATGTATCTGTGAATTTAATTTGGTACTGGTTGCTGTTCTGGTTTAATGCTCCTCTCCTTTCTGTAATAGAAGCGCTGGTGTGGGACAGGACATGGGTCTGGAGCGTGGCCAGTTCCTCAAGTTTAACTGGCTGTTAAAGATGAACTGCCTTTAATTGGACTTTCAGGGCACCGCAGCAGGTGTGGTTTCTTTGTGTATATGGTTTACTTTATAAGGTGCAGGGCTTGTTTGAGTTCCTAGAAGTAAGTGATTGCAGAGGGAAAGGCATTCTCATTGTTCCCCCCAAACTGGAATAACCACCCCATATTTGTTTATGATTCAGGCACTCCCAATTTAAGAGTAAAACTTAGATATTTACACAGGCATTTTAGCCGCCTGACTCGGGTATGTGGCACTGGTTTTGTTGGCTGGAGTTTTGGGGTTGTCTCTGGCCTCCCTGCTCTACCGTGCCGTTTGGACAAGTAGCCTGTCTGACCGGCTGGGCTTCAGTCCCGTTTTGGCCTGGATCTGCTTCCTGGTTTTTCCCTTTCTGTGCTGCTGCTATCATCAGTGCGGAGTCTCATGCTACACTGTACAAATGTGTTCTGTTTATAGACTCTGTTTGTAACATCACTAACTACATATTCTCTTCTTTCCAACAGTTCATCCAGTACCATGTTCCTCAGGTACCAGTTCCACTCAAGCCCTCATCAGTTCCAGTCCTCGTACCAGTACTCAGGGGGCAGTTATGCCCCCTCCCCGCCTCTGGTTGTCTAAGCATAACATGTCGCATAACAAAACTTTCCTGCTTAGACCTTGATAAGAGTTCAGTGAACATGGTCACTGTCAAAGTCATGCTGAAATGAAGTCGTTCTCTTAAAAATACAATGTGGATTTGGTGTGATGCACACTAACATTAACTTTGAGTATGCTTTTGCAATTATGGGGGTGCTGTTGCTCTTTTCTCGAGATGCATTTGCTTTTGCTGCATGTTAGCAGTTTGACTCTTGCTTTGTCCCTGAGATGGCTGTTTGATTTTGCTGTGTTTGTTTGCTGTTTGATTGATTTTGCTGTTGCATTTGGGTTTTGCTGTTGCTTTTGCTGTGTCCCTGAGATTGCTGTTTAATTTTGCTGTTTGTTTGCTGCTGCTTGATTTTTCTGTTGCGTTTGTTTGATTTTGCTCTGTTTGTTCGCTGTTGCGTTTGGTTTGCTGTGTTCGCTCCTGCGTTTGGTTTCGCTGTTGCGTTTGATTTGCTGTGTTCGCCCCTGCGTTTGGTTTCGCTGTTGTTTGATTTGCTGTGTTCGCTCCTGCGTTTGGTTTCGCTGTTGCGTTTGATTTGCTGTGTTCGCTGTTGCGTTTGATTTGCTGTGTTCGCTCCTGCGTTTGGTTTGCTGTGTTCGCTCCTGCGTTTGGTTTCGCCGTGTCCCTCAGATTGCTGTTGCGATTGATTTTGCTGTCTCTCCTGTAAGACACTTAATGGCTTGAATATGAAAATTTAACATCCACATTTGGGCATCACATGCTCATGAATGCTTCTGGGCGATATGAAGCTGTTGTATGGTCAAATGTCTGTTCTGGGTGAATAATGACGCGACGACCTTCCCCAAATTTTTTTACTCTTTTCCCTGCCGACTTGTTTAAATCTAAATGGACCTCCTAAATGTTCAAGCTCTGCGTCAAGCCAGATTGTGGCTCCGTTCTCAGTTCTCCCTTTCTGTTCTCTGTCTGACAGGTTCTTTGTGGACAGAGCTGATATAAGGACCATGGAGAAGTGGTTTACTTTGTGTTCCACACCAAGGTGAGCTCTGAGCTGGAGATCTGAGTACAGGTAAGTGCAGAATGTATCACATGTGGGTAGTGGCTGGGTTTTAGGTGGTGTTCGTGGGCAGCAGGTTATTTGTTGTAGCATTAGACGAGGACGAAATCACAATACATTTTCACAGTATTCAGATATGGTCAGTTTCCCCAATAGTGTGATTCAAGAAAGCTAAATAAATGTAGCTATTCCTCTCCTATTCCATTCCTGAAGGTGATGGTAAATACCTGTAATGTACTGAATGTCTTTGTTCTCTCTGGTGCATTCAGAGTAAGCAGGGATAGGATGAGGGATGCTGACAGGACCTGGAGAGCAGGAGACGTGGAGGTGAGAAAGAAATTGTGCAAATATTAATGGAGAAGTCCAAATAATGTCACAAGTCTAATCGTAATGTACGGGCTCAAACATCTATTTCCTAAACCTTGGTCACAATATCTGGACTCATCTTCATAAAACGATGCATATATTTATTTTAATCTGGTTGTGGATAATCGTTAATCGTTTATCTTTGCCAGTTTGGCCAGTATTGTCAAAAATAAACATTAAATTCATGAAGACAGCCTTGGCATGAGGTAAATATCTACTCAGAATGAGGATGTCTGCTCTTTTTTGTTTTTGTTGTTGTAGGCTGCACCAGCTGGTTCTCCTTTAGCGGCTCAGTCTGAGTGGGTGAGTTACAGAAAATATGCTCTTAATCTCAGTCTAGTTTTCAAGTCAGTGTTCTGTTATGCAAATGTATTAGCTGTTCTGTTCTCAGATTATTTAACATGCCCTGTGATTAATCTCATTGAGTTTAAATATTGATGTGCTGCTATACAAATGTATTGGCATGCTTTATCTGATTTGTTTTAATTGTTTGTGTTCAAATTAATTGTTATTCTGTGTTCAGTGCTCAGTTTTAGCATGTTCTGTTTTCTGATTCTTTAACTTGTTTTCTCTTTAATTGATGTACTGTCTTGTGAATGTATTAACCTGCTGTTTTCTGATTCATAATTCTCTCTGAATGGTCTTGAGGTTAAATGTTAATGGAACTTTTATACAAATGTCTTAGCAAGTTCTGTTCTCTGATTCTTTAACTTTTTTTTTTTTTTTTTTTTTAAATCTGTGAATTGTCTGAGTTTAATTGCTGTACTGTTCTGTGATCAATACTGAATTTATTAGCATGTTCTGTTCTCTGATCCTTTAACATGTTTAATGTGCTTTCTTGTGTTAATGTTTCCCATTTATTGTTTGTTATTGGATTGTATTAATGCTCTCATTTCTCATATGTTGCTTTTTACCAATTTGGGAGCTTGTTGTTGGTTTCAGTGCCTGGTTTGTTTGCGGTTTCCCCTCCCTGGTTGCATCCCAAGATGGCGCCCGTACATTTTCCATACAGATCTCGGACCCATTTTAAGACTGGGGTGTGTGGCTG
>JAJAGP010005579.1:0-13097 GCA_025084515.1 Ancistrus triradiatus
TTGAAACCTTGTGAGATTGAGCTTATTTCAGTTTTACTAAGATGTTCTGGCGCTGGGGCAAACAGTTCCTCAGTTGTACACAGTGTTGCACGTTTACGGCCTAGCACTGCTCATCATTGTTTTATTTCATTGTGAATAATTTTATATTGTCCAGTTTTGGTGAGTTTGTGTGAATGGTAGCCTCAGTTTCCTATTTTTACCTGAAAGGAGTGCCAGGTCTTCTGCTACTGTAGCCCATCTACTTCAAAGTTTTACGTGCTGTGTTTCCAGAGATGCGCTTCTGCACACCTTGGTGAGTGGTTTTATGAGTTACTGTTGCCTTTCTATCAGCTCAAACTAGTCTGGCCATTCTCCCCAGGCATCAACAAGGCATTTTTGCACCGAGAAATGCCCTCACTGGATATCAGCTCAGTTTGAACTTCAGCAGCTCATCTTAACCATGTATACATGCCCAAATGCATGTAGTTCCTGCCTTAGACTTTCTATAATGACACCAGGAGCACATGTCGAAGAAGGAACTCATAAGTAACAGCAAAAGGCCAGAAATATCTCTAGAATTTGTTAAAGTCCATGTCCGTATTTCCAAAACATGACGAACACTGAGCAAGAAAGACCACCTGGATGTTCCTTAATGCTCCTGGCACAATGTTCTGTGAAAGACAAACGTTGGCACTGAACATCAAAACCTTATCCAAACTGATGAGTTCAGACTGGCCCACCAACCAATAATATTCAGCTACGATAGCATATGATCAGAAACTGACACTAATAAAGCAGTACTCAAGCATTAACAGAAAGAAACAGTCAAGAGATTAAGCTGTAGCATCTCTACACACAAGAGGCATCAAAAAAGGGATCTACAAGTATCCAGTCATTTGACTACGTTGTGAACTACAACAAACTGCCAAGTGTTTCACAATATGCCAGGGTATTTTTCCGTCAATACCAGTTAAACACACTGGACTACTCCTCTATTTTAAATGTCGTTCTTCCCTTACATGTTTTGTATTATACTTAGAATAAAAAAGACAATGTCGCATGGACACACTGGCATGTAGAAACCTCTGAAATTAAGACAACAACAAAAAAAAACTACAAAACTAGGCACTGAGGAAGCTTCTCATGACAGAATGTTCATGACTCCAGATAGCTCATGTTTCTGCTGCTACAGGTGCGATGGTGGTGTGAGATAGTGATCCTTACACTAGAGTTGGGGGACTCGAATCACAGAACTCGTCTTGAGTTGCAGACTTGAGGACTCGAGTCAGGCTTGACTAACACTGCTTTAGTATTCATGACTTGACTTACTATTGAGACAGATGACTCAAAATGACTTAATTGTTTATTACAGTTGTGCTTTAAAGTTTGTGAACCCTTTAAAAATTTCTATATTTCTGCATAAATATGAACTAGAACATCATCAGATTTTATCATCACACAAGTCCTAAAAGTAGATAAAGATTCCTTGGTACAGAACAGCTTCAACTCTGGGATGTTGGTGGGTTTCCTCACATTAGCTGCTCGCTTCAGGTCCTTCCACAATATTTTGATTGGATTAAGGTCAGGACTTTGACTTGGCCATTCCAAAACATGAACTTTATTCTTCTTTAACCATTCTTTGGTAGAACAGCTTGTGTGCTTAGGGTCGTTGTCTTGCTGCAATGGCTTTCTCCTTGCAGCCCTGCCATGCACACCATTGTTGTTCAGTGTTCTTCTGATGGTGGACTCATGAACATTAACATTAGCCAATGTGAGAGAGGCCTTCAGCTGCTTAGAAGTTACTCTGGGATCCTTTGTGACCTCACCAACTATTACACCAGTATTTGTGTAAGTGTATCATGGCACGAACAAAAGAGATTTCTGAGAAGCTCAGAAAAAAAGTTGTTGATGCTCATCAGGCTGGAAAAGGTTACAAAACCATCTCCTCACCAACTATTAGACGCCTTGCTCTTGGAGTGATCTTTGTTGTTCGACCACTCATTCAGAAAGGACCCCAGGGTAACTTCTAAGCAACCGAAGGCCTCTCTCACATTGGCTGATGTTAATGTTCATGGGTCCACCATCAGAAAAACACTGAACAACAATGTTTTGTGGACAGATGAGACCAAAATAAAACTTTTTGGTTTAAAAGAAAAGCGTTTTGTTTGAAGAAAGGAAAACACTGCATTCCAGCATAAGAACCTTATCCCATCTGTGAAACATTGTGGTGGTAGTATCATGGTTTGGGCCTGTTTTGCTGCATCTGAGCCAGGACGGCTTGCCATCATTGATGGAACAATGAATTCTGAATTATATCAGAGAATTCTAAAGGAAAATGTCAGGACATCTGTCCATGAACTGAATCTCAAGAGAAGGTGGGTCATGCAGCAATACACCGACCCTAAGCACACAAGCCGTTCTACCAAAGAATAGAGTTACAGAAGAATGACGTTCATGTTTGGAATGGCCCAAGTTCAAAAGTCCTGACCTTAATCCAATGGAATGTTGTGGAAGACCTGAAGCGAGCAGCTAATGTGAGGAAACCCACCAACATCCCAGAGCTGAAAGCTGTTCGGTACGGAGGAATGGGCTAAAATTCCTCCAAGCCGTGTGAGGGACTGATAAACAGTACAGGGAAACATTTAGTTGCAGTTATGTGCACCAGGGGGGTCACAGTAGATACTGAAAGCAAAAGGATCACATACTTTTGCACTCATAATATGTAATAATTGGATCATTTCTGCAAATAAAAAATGACCAAGTATAATTATTTTTGTTCTCATTTGTTCTCAACTGGTTCTTTTTTCTATTTTTAGGACTGTTGAAAATCTTTTTGATGATTTTTAGGTCTATTTTTGCAGAAATATAAAAAAAAATTCTTAAAGAGTTTCACAAAATTAAGCACCACTGTATATTACAGTCAAACCTCACTATCCAACTGTTATCTAAACATATTATTTTAATCCCCCTAAACCACCATAAGAAACCACTGTTATGCTGCCTTCACTGAAAAATACCAGACCGTAGATGCTATTCTGAATGGCATCCTACCATATAATATCCATTTTTCAGTGGTTATTTGAGTTAATTATTCCTATTTGTAATTGCAGTCATTGGCGGTAGATCAACAGCTGTAAGTAGGAACGCGTACACTCATTGCACATACTTCACAAGCAGCGCGTTAGAGGGCCGAGCCCTGCCCATCTACAGATAACTAGCAGGAGGATGGTTTTACAGAGGAAAACTATGCATACTGGGCTCTGTTATTCGAAATATTCGTTATCAAACCTGGAGCAAAGTACAGGGTCTGCACTGTATATCAAATGAAAACAAAACTCAAGAATTTGATCAAGTCAGATTTATTACAAGGAACACAAAAGCATGTCATGGTACAGTTAATAATTCACCTTTTTCACCCTGTTAATGCCAGATAGCATACTGTCACAAAACCTGGTTCAATTTTTGTTTTTCATTATTTTGTGAAAACCATTTGGAATCAGATGAAAACCGTACTGTAAACTTGAACTGCTGAAAATTGAAAGACTGCAATATTTTGACCTTCAAAAACAAAACAGGATCCTAAAAAGTGTAAAACATGTACATTAAAAGTGAGTTCGTATAAATAAATAGATGTTAATGTGATTTAAAAAAACCAGTCAGTTTTTAAAAGCCCCAGATAAAATCAGAAATGGGTCAAGTAAAAAACCACAGTGGATGGATACAGTTTATCATTCCAAATCCAGTTGATTCTGAAACAAACTGATTGTTTGAGAAACCTTTTGTTACATAACATAAATCCATCCGTCAAATTCAGAAAGTAAAACTAATGAGAATTATATCTAAACAACTATCTAAAATGATTAGTTTAGACATAATAGTATATAAAGATGACCAAACTAAAAACTTTGGTAAGAACAACAATCGATTATTCATTTCAGGAAAAAAAAAACCATACAGAAAGAATGAAATGTGCACTTTTTTTGGTCCCCAACTGCCATAAAAAGCAGGGTTTGCTCCACCCAACCCCCCACACCCCCCCCCCCCCCCCACACACCCCCACCCACCCCCCCCCACAACACCCACCCCCCCCCCCCCCCCCCCCGGCTGTTCGTACCCAACCGGCTGGATGAGAGATGACCTGATGACAGGAAAGGAGACGAGAGCGGAATCAGAGGGGAGCTGGCAGTATAGAAACACACAATGCGGACCGGGAGCCTCTAAATAACTTACTAATTAGATTTATTAACCTTGTCACATCCCTACATACAAAACATGGCTTCCAGATTAATAGTCAGTGTATAAAAACTTTCCTCTACTTATGGTACCAAGCTGTAAATGGGGTTCGTAAGTGTATGTACCTGTCCTATTGGAGGAGTAATGCTTTGTTTTGTCCCTCCATAAAACTGGCTGACATTCATGCGTTGAGTCTGGTTCATCTGGTGATCTTCCATGTTTTTATAATTACTGTCTATCGATGGCAATTTTGACTTCCGTCAAACAAAAGCATCAGGTCATCAAAAATCCTCTAAGTGCTACGGCTTTAAAACCTACAATGGGTCGCAATGGTTACAATTTGTATTTTCTGTAATTATTGTTTTTTAATTACAGATGCATGTGTAGGTGGTAGCGTTCAACTCATGATTTTACGTTTGAATGACTTAAATGGGTTGTTGACCAGACATCACATAGCACACGTCCACACTGTCTGGTAATGGACCTATATCAGTTCTTTTTGATTCATCTGACCACATGTTATTCTCCCAATCTCTTCTGGATCATCCATATTGCTCTCTGACAAACTTCAGACGGGCCTGAACATGTACTGGCTTAAGATGGGGGGCACGCCTGGCACTGAAGGTTTATGAGTCTCTCTTGGCGTATGTTACTGATGGTAGCCGTTGTACTTTGGTCCCAGGCCTCTGCAGGTCATTCACAGGTCTCTCCGTGTAGTTCTGGGATTTTTGATCACCGTTTCTCAATGATCATTGACAAAAACAGGATGGAGATTTGCGGTGGGGCTCCAAGATCGAGGGGAAGATTCTCAGTGGTCTTATGTCTTCCATTTTCTTACAATTGCTCCCACAGTTGATTTATTCACACCAGCCTGCTTGCCTATTGTAGATTCACTCTTTCCAGCCTGGTGCAGGTCTACAATTTTCTTCCTGGTGTCCTTCAGCAGCTCTTTGGTCTTGGCCATGGTTGAGTTTGGAGTCTGACTGTTTGAGGCTGTGGACAGGTGTCTTTTATACAGATAACGAGATCAAACAGGTGCCATTAATAAAGGTAACGAGTGGAGGACAGAAGAGCTTCTTAAAGACGTTACAGGTCTGTGAGAGCCAGAAATATTGCTTGTTTCTAGGTGACCAAATACTTATTTTCCACCATGATTTACAATTAAATTCTTTAAAAATCCTACAATGTGATTTCCTGGAAATTTTTGTTCTCATTTCGTTTCTCATAGTTGAAGTGTAGCTATGATGAAAATTACAGACCTCTCTCATCTTTCTAAGTAGGACAACTTGCACAATCAGTCACTGACTAAATACTTTTTTGCCCCACTGTATCTTTACTAGGGTTTACTACAAACGTTGAGAGGGAAACGCCCACAATTCTAAGATTTTTCTTAGAATTTTGTCCCTAGGAGCTACTCTTAGCACCAAGAACCTTTATGAATACTGCACCAGATTTGTGCCACTTCGGCCTGGTAATGTGAACGCAGCCTCAAAACATCAACCCGAGTTAGAACAGTTCTACCGGCTGTTACAGCTGCAACATCCAGAGTTAAAAAACAGATTCTGATTCCCGATTCTAATTTATTAGCACTAAGACTTCGATTGTTAAAGGGACAGACGTAGGTCGGATGGACGTTCAATGGTGCGTACCTCCATTAGCACATGACAAACTATTTTCTGCACATCTTACCTTTTGAGATGCTCAAAATAGCCCCTTTATTTCCTCGGTAACTGGATCGAGGTCGATATCATAGAAACAGGGTCGCGTGGGCAGGCCTGGCATGGTGCTCATCTGCAGGACACAAACAGCACCCGATCAGAAAGCATTAGAGTTACGTTTCATGACACCTGATCGTTACATTATACGTTATAGCAGAGGACACATTATATTATGATCAAAGAAAGTACAACTCACAGAAGAGCACACAACATCGCTTTTCTCACTACAACCCGGACATGTTAAGCTCTGATATAAAATGCATTCGGAACGTCTCCAGATTTTTTTCGCCTCGTCTGGAAATTACTTTCTTCATGTGGACTCATTTCCTCTTGGTTTTGTGCAGCCTGCAAGATATGTTTATATTCCATTGTGTGTTTATATTTAGGTTCCACAGTGCGTGTGATCGTTAATGTCTGTTTGTAACTGAACCCTGGTGATGTGTATTTCCTGGAAGGAGTGATATGTATAACAATTGTATAAATGCTGTGTAGATGGTAGCGTTCCATTCGTGTTTTCAGCCGTACAGTGGTGCTTGAAAGCTTGAACCCTTTAAATTTTTCTATATTTCTGCATAAATATGACCTAAAACATCATCAGATTTTCAAACAAGTCCTAAAAAAAGATAAAGAGAACCCAGTTAAACAAGTCCTGTCCTGGCCCAGATGCAGCAAAACAGGCCCAAACCATGATACTACCACCACCATGTTTCACAGATGGGATAAGGTTCTTATGCTGGAATGCAGTGTTTTCCTTTCTCCAAACATAACGCTTTTCTTTTAAACCAAAAGGTTCTATTTTGGTCTCATCCGTCCACCAAAGCATTCTTCCAATACAGCCTTCTGGCAGTCCACGTGATCTTTAGAAACTGCAGATCGGCAGCAAGTTCTTTTTGGAGAGCAGTGGCTTTCTCCTTGCGACCTGCCAAGGCAACCATTGTTGTTCAGTGTTCTTCTGATGGTGGACTCATGAACATCAACAGTAGCCAATGTGAGAGGGGCCTTCAGTTGGCTTTAGAAGTTACCCTGGGCTCCCTTTGGACCTCGCCAATTTACAGCCTGCTCTTGGAGGGATAGTGTGTCGACCACTTCCTGGGAGGGTTAACAATGGTCTTGATTTCCTCCATTGTACACACCAATCTGTCTGACTGTGGATGGGTGAATCCAAAACTCTTTAGAGATGGTTTTGTAACCTTTTCCAGCCTGTGAGGCACTCAACAAACTCTTTTTTTCTGAGCTCCTCAGAAATCTCCTTTGTCGTGCCAGGATACACTTCCACAAACATGGGTGAAGAGCAAGATTTGATAGATCCTGTTCTTTAAATAAAAAGGGTGGCCCACTCACACCTGATTGTCATCCCACTGAAGAAAACACCTAGAGGGGTCACATACTTTTGCCACTTCACTAATATGTAATATTGGTCATTCCTCATTAAACAACTGACCAAGTTTAACCTTGGATCTATTAGAACAATCAAAAGCACGCACTTAAAGCGAAGAGCAAACACGCCATCAAGACAAGTTTCTGGTGGTAAAAGAGAACGAAAGACATCTAAAGGTTCAGCTCTAACAGGAGTATCTCTGAACAGAAAGATCTCATAACGATGACTCGAGGGACAGTTTATGTGCTTATTAGAGCAAACGAGCTTCGGACCAGGAAAAAAAGAGACTTGGCTGATAGAGCAATTTCCTGTCAGAGGATCGAGCCTCCGCTGTTGTCCTGCTTACGTTACACAGTCAGTATGACTGGAAACTGCTACAGAGAAAGACATTGTATCTTATGAACAAATTAAGGTTCTGTTCAGTCAGCAGTAAAGAGAGATGTAGTTAACATTACACAGATCATAGCTCAAAGAGAAATCCAATATGAAAACATGAACATCCATTTAAGGTTAACAATCCATAATCCATGCTCAAATTATAAACCACTTCTAAAGTAAGTTCATTAAAAAAACACATTCCTAATACTCTAGGAAACATCCAAGCCGGGTCCCACACATACAAAAAAACTAATTTTAGCTGATTTATAGAGTGATGGATAATGATGTTTTTGGACTTATAGAACCACAACATCCCTGCGTTGTGTGTGTATATATATGATATGGGTGCTGAACGACACAGCTGCCATACCCACTACAGTACAAGAGAAAGGTGCAAAACAAACAGAGATGCACCCAAATGGTCTGAAAGTATAACCCCAAATTCCAGTGAAGTTTGACGTGTGTAAAACAAATAAAAAATGCGAAAGATTTGCAAAGACAAGAAATGTAATGTTAAAACGAATAAACTTTACTGACTCTTTTCTGTTTATGTCAAACACGTTCCAAAACAGTTGAGACAGAGGCAACAAAAGACTGGTTGTATTGTATGCTGACAGGTTGGGAAGACCGCTGTGACACTCCAGACATCTTAAAGCGCTTTATTTCAGCTGACATGTGGAAAATGTTGAACTGACAGTTTCACTGGTTCTTGATTGTAACAGAACATCTGTTCCAGCGCACACAGATAAAGCTGCTTGAAGCGGAAGCCCTTGGCACCATTGTTCTCTGGGATGAAGCCTCCCTCACCATATCTGGAGAATGACATCAGGCCACTTCCTACAGTTACCCTCCTCCTTCACCGTCCCCTTCAGGGGCCACTGGAGGAGGTCACAGACTCATTCCACCCTAGGATAGAATACTGTATGCTGACATGGCGATGTTGTGTAGCAGAGGTTAAGACTACTGCTCACAAACACACAACTCCGATGCGATGAAACCAAAACCATGAGATGGACATTGGGGACGATATGGTGGAGGATCTTACAAACCAAACTATTTACCCAGTAAACCGACGTCAACAGATAATATTACATCAAATACATTCAACCGCACAGTGGTCGCAGCGTCAGTCCCATCATGGACAAACTCCATTATCATTGAGTCCAGTTTGACACGCATACTCTGGCATGGTACAAGGCAACTGGCCATAGTGGAGCCTGAAAGTTGGGGAACCATTAAGAAAATTTCTTCTATGTTTTCGCATAAAATATGACAGAAAAAACACATTAGGTAGATCAAGAGGACAAAGTATTTACTTGGTCATTTATTTATTGAGGAACATGATTCAATATACATATTAGGAGTGGCAAAAAAAAAAAAAGTATGTAACCTTTGCTTTCAGTATTCGGTGTGACCCCCCTGAGGCAGCAATAACTGCAGCTAAACGTTTCCTTTAGATGTTTGATCAGTTTGCAGGCAAAAGGGTGGCGGAAGGTGGATGCAAATTAAGCCGGAAACCGAACAAGAGGAAGCTATGGGATGGGTGGTGCGGTTTTCCTAACAAGCTGCTCGCTTCAGGTCCCCCCCCTCCACAAATATTTCCATTGGATTAAGGTCAGGACTTTGACTTGGCCATTCCAAAACATGAACTTTATTCTTCTGTAACCATTCTTTGGTAGAACGGCTTGTGTGCTTAGGGTCGTTGTCTTGCTGCATGACCCACCTTCTCTTGAGATTCAGTTCATGGACAGATGTCCTGACATTTTCCTTTAGAATTCTCTGATATCATTCAGAATTCATTGTTCCATCAATGATGGCAAGCCATCCTGGTCCAGATGCAGCAAAACAGGCCCAAACCATGATACTACCACCACCATGTTTCACAGATGGGATAAGGTTCTAATGCTGGAATGCAGGGTTTTCCTTTCTCCAAACATAACGCTTTTCTTTAAACCAAAAAGTTCTCAGAAATCTCCTGCCATGCACACCATTGTTGTTCTGATGGTGGACTCATGAACATTAACATTAGCCAATATGAGAGAGGCCTTCAGTTGTTTAGAAGTTACCTGGGGTCCCTTGTGACCTCGACAACTATTACACGCCTTGCTTTTGGAGTGATATTTCAACTTTCTCTGAGGTCCTCAGAAATCTCCTTTGTTCGTGCCATGATACACTTCCACAAACACGTGCTGTGAAGAGCAGACTTTGATAGATCCCTGTTCTTTAAATAAAACAGGGTGCCCTCTCACACCTGACTGTCAGTCCATTGATTGAAAACACTGGACAAATTTCACCTTCAAATTAACTGCTAATCCTAGAAGTTCACATACTTTTGGCCCTTTTTTTGCTTTCGTTTTAGGTGCACTGACACACAACCCTCTCATAAGCCGTATAATAAATGTACTGATTATGTGACACACTGACTTTTGGCTTCTCGCTGCACTTCTATGATTTTTACGGAAACAACTGATCATGTGTTTCGTGCTAGAGTGCGATTAGGCATCACACTAATCAAAAGAACCACGCTTTGTGGGTCAAATCACACCCAAGCACGGTCCAGATCGCCTAGTGTGAGTGCGCCCTGAGTACGCCCTAAAATAACCAAAGCCACCAATTAGAAGGTGCCCACATATCTTTGGCATTCTGTGTAAACAAAATGACCGACAAACAAAAAGCACAATTGGCTGAATCGACTGGAGACGTTAGGGGTTATATCTCAGACTCCAACCAGGAAAACTCAGTACTCGCACTCGTGACCTGACCTAATCTGAACCTGCAGATGTGTATGACAGCAATAATAAATCTGATTTATGAAATAATGTAATGATCAAGCAGAAAGAGTCTGAGAAGAAGCAAGCTGAGCAGGAGAACACATTTATCAAACCTAAGAGCGAATAAACAGGCAGATTCCAAACAGAAATGGGGTGAATTTAGGTTTCTATTCCGGAAAGCTTCAGATACGTGCATTCCTGCTGATAACAAGCTAATAGAAAGTGAATTTTTGTGATATTCAAGAAGTAATTCTAACCTCAGACACAAACAGTGTTGTAAGAGGCCCTCAAAGGAATGTTTAGCCTGTTACTGAAATAGTTGTAGCAGCTCGGTGGCTCAGTGGATGAAACCAGCTGCTGGAACAGCAGTTCATCAGGGACTCGGTTTGAATCCCAGGGGTAGTAGGCACCCGAGCTTGGGTTGCCTGTTCGCTCATATCCGAGCTGCTGTTGGTCCTAGAAGTTTTGGGCAGAGTGGTGCATTTATGAACTCTGCAATGAACTGGTGTCCTGTCCATTATTATGAAAAGAAAGCAGAAAATAGAAGGAGGTTAGTATAATAGAAAAGAGAGGTTCAGTACTGTAGTATTTCGGAGACCTGAATACATACTGGGCATTTCACTCAGGAGTCGAAACATTGGCCTCTCAGAAGTTCACGTAAAGACTAAGGGAAACACACAAACCATAATACCTTGCTCATTTGAATGCTTCATCAAGACTGTTAATTAGATTTGATCGTTTCTGATTGCCGTCAAGGCTACACATGTTTTTACACACAGACAAAAAACTACCTACACTTGGTCAGTTCATAGGGCTTGAATGAATGCTCTTCTGTAAGTCCATAACTTAGAACAAGAGACCATGAAAATGAGGGAAAGGAGAAAATGTCAGAAGGGTTTCCAAACCAGTTCTGGGAAATTCAGACGTCATTTTCTCCGTTCCATGATAACAAATCGCAACACTGTCTGTGACAGAAGATAAAGGAGCAAGAAAAATGTAAACATAGGAGGAGTAAGATTCCTGCCATGCCAAGGCCTGAACTGTGAGACGACCATGCCCAAGGATGGACAACTGGGTTTAGGAATAACGAGAGAAAAATGTTCTCCTGGGAGTATTCATGAAACACACACACACACGGAAGTGAGGACCAGCAAAACAGTCCTCAAGGCGATGAGGACAACGAAGCATTAGTGCAGTTAATTAATGCTACCCCAGCCCCAACCTTAACCTAAAGCAAGTCTTTTGGCTCCTTTGGTTTTTCACATAAAAAGTTGCCATTTTTGTAGAAAAGCACAAAGAAACCGGACAAATGGTCCTCACTAGTCAAAATTCCAGCTTTTCCTATCATCGTAGGGGCATTTGGTCCTCACAAGTACAGCATGACAAGGTACACATACACACACACACAGTTTATCTCACTTTTTCAAAGGAAAATTCCAGTTTCGTCTAAAAGAAAATTGTGTTCCCCATGTGGACCATCAAAATCAGAATCAGATCTTTATAAACATGACCCCCCCAACACAAACGCACTGTTTTTAAGCTGCTCTGTGACCCTGAATACTGCTTAACAATGCTTCATAAAACTGACTGAAGCAGATCATGTGGACAAATCCGACTTATTTCCGACCATGCTTATCAGAAGCACAAACACAGATCCACAGGAATTCAGCCGCTGCGCTGTTTTTAAGATGAACCAGAGACCACGGGTGGAACCTGATAGAAGGAAACCATTAACAAGATCCACAGTAATAACGAACCTCTACTGCAGAGCAGTTGGAGCCGGACAGGTTTTATTTAATAGACAAAACATTTAGACAGAAGGAAACGGTGCAAACCCGACCACACCTGATTGATCTTTCTAACTGGATTAGATATGATGGATCAGAAACTCCAGCTCTAGTTTCTCTTCATTTCCGTTGCTGGTTTTACACACATTGTACACAAATCGTTCTTCGTTATGTTTCCCAGCTTCATGCATCGCTACAATTTTTCCTGTGAAATTGGGTCACGTGATCAGATCTTTCCTGGCAAGCACAAACTGGTCTTGTGTGCCTTTTAATAGTGCAGGACACGAAACTGTGTTCTCGGGGGATATAGTGGTACGCAGATCTGCCTTCCAAGCAGATGACCCGGGTTAGATTCCAGGTCATTTCATTTATTGCACTTATGCATTACTGTACTCCATTTTTTGTATATCTGTACATTTTTTTTGGTGGTAGCCTAGCGGTTAAGGTACAGAAGGTCCAGGGTTCAAATCCCACCTGTGCCAAGCTGCCACTGTTGGCTCCTTGAGCAAGACCCTTAACCCACAACTGCTTGGATTGTAAGACTGTACCAATTGTAAGTCGCTCTGGATAAGGGCGTCTGCTAAATGCTGTAAATGTAAATGTTTGGCACATCTAAATAGGTTGGAAGATACCAACAGCCGGAAAAAAGTTCCTTGTGTGTAAACACACTTGGCCAATAAAGACAATTCTGATTCAGTATCAGCCAAGTATCCTGAGCAAGTCCAAAAAGACTGGGAAAGGAGACAAGTAGAGTCAAGAGTTGGGATTGAACCGGGGATCTCTGGAGCTGTGTGGTGTCAGCTAAAACAATGTGTGGCAGAATTCTTTAGCGTTAATTTAAGTGTTCAACCAC
>JAJAGP010005579.1:13197-31499 GCA_025084515.1 Ancistrus triradiatus
AACTTTATTCTTCTGTAACCATTCTTTGGTAGAACGGCTTGTGTGCTTAGGGTCGTTGTCTTGCTGCATGACCCACCTTCTCTTGTGATTCAGCTCATGGACAGATGTCCTGACATTTTCCTTTAGAATTCTCTGATATCATTCAGAATTCATTGTTCCATCAATGATGGCAAGCCGTCCTGGCCCAGATGCAGCAAAACAGGCCCAAACCATGATACTACCACCACCATGTTTCACAAATGGGATGGGATAAGGTTCTTATGCTGGAATGCAGTGTTTTCCTTTCTCCAAACATAACGCTTTTCTTTTAAACCAAAAAGTTCTATTTTGGTCTCATCCATCCACAAAACATTCTTCCAATCGCCTTCTGGCTCGTCTACGTGATCTTTAGCAAACTGTAGACTAGCAGCAATGTTCTTTTTGGAGAGCAGTTGCTTTCTCATTGCGACCCTGCCATGCACACCATTGTTGTTCAGTGTTCTTCTGATGGTGGACTCATGAACATTAACATTAGCCAATATGAGAGAGGCCTTCAACTGTTTAGAAGTTACCTGGGGTCCTTTGTGACCTCGCCAACTATTACACACCTTGCTCTTGCTGTGATCTTTCAACTTTCTCTGAGGTCCTCAGAAAACTCCTTTGTTCGTGCCATGATACACTTCCACAAACATGTGTTGTGCAGAACAAACTTTGATAGATCCCTGTTCTTTAAATAAAACAGGGTGCCCACTCACACCTGACTGTCAGTCCATTGTTTGAAAACACCTGACAAATTTCACCTTCAAATTAACTGCTAATCCTAGAAGTTCACATACTTTTGGCCCTTTTTTTGGTTTCGTTTTAGGTGCACTGACACATAACCCTCTCATAAGCCGTATAATAAATGTAATGATTATGTGACACACTGACTTTTGGCTTCTCGCTGCACTTCTATGATTTTTACGAAGGCAGAAGAGTCAAAAGAACCATGCTTTGGGGGTCAAATCACACCCAAGCACGGTCCAGATCGCCTAGTGTGAGTGCGCCCTGAGTACGCCCTAAAATAACCAAAGCCACCAATTAGAAGGTGCCCACATATCTTTGGCATTCCGTGTAAACAAAATGACCGACAAACAAAAAGCACAATTGGCTGAATCGACTGGAGACGTTAGGGGTTATATCTCAGACTCCAACCGGGAAAACTCAGAACTCGCACTCGTGACCTGACCTAATCTGAACCTGCAGATGTGTATGACAGCAATAATAAATCTGATTTATGAAATAATGTAATGATCAAGCAGAAAGAGTCTGAGAAGAAGCAAGCTGAGCAGGAGAACACATTTATCAAACCTAAGAGCGAATAAACAGGCAGATTCCAAACAGAAATGGGGTGAATTTAGGTTTCTATTCCGGAAAGCTTCAGATACGTGCATTCCTGCTGATAACAAGCTAATAGAAAGTGAATTTTTGTGATATTCAAGAAGTAATTCTAACCTCAGACACAAACAGTGTTGTAAGAGGCCCTCAAAGGAATGTTTAGCCTGTTACTGAAATAGTTGTAGCAGCTCGGTGGCTCAGTGGATGAAACCAGCTGCTGGAACAGCAGTTCATCAGGGACTGGGTTTGAATCCCAGAGGTAGTAGGCACCCGAGCTTGGGTTGCCTGTTCGCTCATATCCGAGCTGATGTTGGTCCTAGAAGTTTTGGGCAGTGTGGTGCATTTATGAACTCTGCAAATGAACTGGTGTCCTGTCCATTATTATGAAAAGAAAGCAGAAAATAGAAAGAGGTTAGTATAATAGAAAATATAGAGGTTCAGTACTGTAGTATTTCAGAGACCTGAATATATACTGGGCATTTCACTCAGGAGTCGAAACATTGGCCTCTCAGAAGTTCACGTAAAGACTAAGGGAAACGCACAAACCATAATACCTTGCTCATTTGAATGCTTCATCAAGACTGTTAATTAGGTTTGATCGTTTCTGATTGCCATCAAGGCTACACATGTTTTTACACATAGACAAAAACTACCTACACTTGGTCAGTTCATAGGGCTTGAATGAATGCTCTTCTGTAAGTCCATAACTTAGAACAAGAGACCATGAAAATGAGGGAAAGGAGAAAATGTCAGAAGGGTTTCCAAACCAGTTCTGGGAAATTCAGACGTCATTTTCTCCGTTCCATGATAACAAATCGCAACACTGTCTGTGACAGAAGATAAAGGAGCAAGAAAAATGTAAACATAGGAGGAGTAAGATTCCTGCCATGCCAAGGCCTGAACTGTGAGACGACCATGCCCAAGGATGGACAACTGGGTTTAGGAATAACGAGAGAAAAATGTTCTCCTGGGAGTATTAATGAAACACACACACACACGGAAGTGAGGACCAGCAAAACAGTCCTCAAGGCGATGAGGACAATGAAGCATTAGTGCAGGTAATTAATGCTACCCCAGCCCTAACCTTAACCTAAAGCAAGTCTTTTGGCTAATTTGGTTTTTCACATAAAAAGTTGCCATTTTTGTAGTAAAGCACAAAGAAACCGGACAAATGGTCCTCACTAGTCAAAATTCCAGCTTTTCCTATCACCGTAGGGGCATTTGGTCCTCACAAGTACAGCATGACAAGGTACACATACACACACACAGTTTATCTCACTTTTTCAAAAGAAAATTCCAGTTCCATCTAAAAGAAAATTGCGTTCCCCATGTGGACCAGCAAAATCAGAATCAGATCTTTATAAACATGACCCCCCAACACAAACGCACTGTTTTTAAGCTTCTCTGTGACCCTGAATACTGCTTAACAATGCTTCATAAAACTGACTGAAGCAGATCATGTGGACAAATCCGGCTCAGACAGACCATGCTTATCAGAAGCACAAACACAGATCCACAGGAATTCAGCCGCAGCGCTGTTTTTAAGATGAACCAGAGACCACGGGTGGAACCTGATAGAAGGAAACCATTAACAAGATCCACAGTAATAACGAACCTCTACTGCAGAGCAGTTGGAGCCGGACAGGTTTTATTTAATAGACAAAACATTTAGACAGAAGGAAACGGTGCAAACCCGATCACACCTGATTGATCTTTCTAACTGGATTAGCCCTGATGGATCAGAAACTCCAGCTCTAGTTTCTCTTCATTTCCGTTGCTGGTTTTACACACATTGTCCACAAATCGTTCTTCGTTATGTTTCCCAGCTTCATGCATCGCTACAATTTTTCCTGTGAAATTGGGTCACGTGATCAGATCTTTCCTGGCAAGCACAAACTGGTCTTGTGTGCCTTTTAATAGTGCAGGACACGAAACTGTGTTCTCGGGGGATATAGTGGTACGCAGAGCTGCCTTCCAAGCAGATGACCCGGGTTAGATTCCAGGCCATTTCATTTATTGCACTTTATGCATTACTGTATTACTCTATTTTTTGTATATCTGTACATTTTGTTTGGTGGTAGCCCAGCGATTAAGATACTGGACTCTGGACCAGAAGGTCCAGGGTTCAAATCCCACCTCTGCCAAGCTGCCACTGTTGGGTCCTTGAGCAAGACCCTTAACCCACAACTGCTTGGATTGTAAGATTGTACCAATTGTAAGTCGCTCTGGATAAGGGCGTCTGGTAAATGCTGTAAATGTTTGGCACATCTAAATAGCCTGATGGAAGATACCAACAGCCGGAAAAAAGTTCCTTGTGTGTGTAAACACACTTGGCCAATAAAGACAATTCTGATTCAGTATCAGCCAAGTATCCTGAGCAAGTCCAAAAAGACTGGGAAAGGAGACAAGTAGAGTCAAGAGTTGGGATTGAACCGGGGATCTCTGGAGAAAAAGTTCCTTGTGTGTGTAAACACACTTGGCCAATAAAGACAATTCTGATTCAGTATCAGCCAAGTATTATCCTGAGCAAGTCCAAAAAAGACTGGGAAAGGACAAGACAAGTAGAGAGTCAAGAGTTGGATTGAACCGGGGATTCTCTGGAGGTTATGTGGTGTCAGCACTTACGGCACTTGCTAAAACAATGTGTGGCAGAATTCCTTTAGCGTTAATTAAGTGTTCAACGCACTTAATCTATTTAGGTTTCAACAGGCTTGTTTTCATGCACAGTTGTGCCTGACTGATTGGCCAAAGGCAATGGGTACAGCTGTGCCAATCTAAATTCTGTGCGTGTCCCAGGTACGGACAGTCTAGAAAACGTCCATGACAGGCAGCACTCCAACTTTTTGGTCTTCGAGTAGTTGTTGCAAAGCTTTGAGGTGCATTTCAGGTCATAATCCTGATGTAGTACGAGACCTTCTCCACAAAGATCAACAAACGTTTTCACTAGTGCGCCTCAGACTTTTGGCCCCCCTGCTGTTAAACGTAATGCCACTAGCTAGTACGTACTGCATGTTGCAGGACAGACGTCCGCATTATTAACCAATATAGGTATTAATAAGGAAAGAAATTGGCCACTCACCGTTCCGACAAGTGGGTAGATAAACCCTGCTCCAATGGCTGGCCAGGACGTCTCTGATTGGGCCAGGACAAATCCGTGGGCACGCCCTTTTTGTCAGGCATGTGGGAGAGCGAGAGAGAGCGTCTTGGCCCATGGCAGACAGGCAAAAGCGTCAAAAGCCCTGTAAGGACAAAGCGATACACCACACAACATACTTAATTAATAAATATATACAGTGCCACCTGCGGTTCTTGTCTTTAACTTTGTTCCAGAAGGCTTGTCCAAGAACCGGAGAACAATGAGTACCAAGCACATTTTTCACAGAAGGAATCCGTTCCAAACCAACGAAAAAAGCCCACACTGTATAAGGCATTATATGGATTAATGGAGTTTCTATTGTACAGGTGCTCATGGATTGCTATTTTTGCTTTGAGACTGCTGGATGGGAAGGATAGAGATGGTCAGAAAGAGCTACACTTGCTCTTTGTGGATTTGGAGAAAAGCTTATGACAGGGTGCCAAGGGAGGAAGGAACGTGGTGGTGTATGAGGAAGTCTCGAGTGGCTGAAAAGTACGTTATGATAGTGCAGGGACATGTATGAGAATAGCGTGACAGCGGTGAGATGTGGCGTGGTACTGTGGTAGCCTAGTGGTTAAGATGCTGGACTCTGGACGCAGAAGGTCCAGGGTTCAAACCCACCTCTGCCAAAGCTGCCCCTGGGGGTCCTTGAGCAAGGACCCTTAACCCACAATTTGCTTGGATGTATTGTAAGACTGTATACCATTGTAAGTCGCTATGGATAAGAGGCGTCTGCTAAATGCTTTTTTTTTATGTAAATGTAAATGCTGTAAATGCTGTAGGAGTGACAGGATAGCTTCAAGGTAGAGGTGGGACTGCATCAAGGAATCGGCCCTGAGTCCCTTCTTATTTGCTCTGGTGATGGACAGACTAACAGATGAGGTCAGTACAGGAATCGCCGTGTGGACTATGATGTTTGCCAAGCCGAGACGACATTGTGATCTGTAGTGAGAACAGGAACAGGATAGAAGAGAACTTGGAGAGCTGGAGGTATAATCTGGAAAGGAGAGGAATGAAAAGTCAACTGTAGTAAAGACAGAATACATGTGTGTAAATGAAAGGGAGGCCAGGTGGAACAGTCAGGCCTACAGGGATCCAGTGGTCACTCAACAGGTCCAGGAGTTCAGGTACTTGGGATCAACTGTCAGGAAATGGGGAGTGTGGAAAGGAGGTAAAGAAGAGAGTACAGGAAGGATGGAGTGGGGTGGAGAAGAGTGTCAGGAGTGGCTGTGTCACAAAAGGGTCGCAGCAAAAAGTGAAAGAAAGATTTAGAAGAGAGTAGTGAGACTCAGCCCTTGTTGTATGGCTTAGAGACAGTGGGCACTGACAAAGAGGACAGGAAGCAGAGCTGGAGGTGGCAGAAGAACTTAAGATGTTGAGGTTCTCTTTGGGAGTGTCTAGGGTGGACAGGATTAGGAATGAGATCATTCAGAGGGACAGCACAGGTTGGAAATTGGGAGACAAAATTCGAGAGGGAAGACTGCGATGGTTTGGACAGGTGCAGAGGAGGGAAGTGGACATATTGGTTAGGAGGATGTTGGCGATGGATGCTGCCAGGCAATGAGACGGAGAGGAAAGACGCAAAGAGGAGTTATATGGTTGTGGTAAATGAGAGATTATGCAGGGAGTTGGGGTGAGAGTAGAGGAACGTGGAGGACAGGGTTGAGGTGGCAACGTTTACTCGCTGTGGTGACCCCTGATAAAGGGAGAAGCCGAAAGAAGAAGAAGAAGAAGAGATATTGTACAGGTGCTCCCTGCTTTATGATGGGAATATGCTCAACAAATAAATCACTTACATAACCTACAGCTGGCCAAAATCATTAACCTAAGCTTATTTTATAATAGTGTTGACAAAATTTCATGTAATTTAGTGAGTAATGGTTGGAAGTGAAAAGTAAAAAGCAAAATACTTACTCTATGGTGAACTCAGGGCGCTAGCATTAAGAACTAACCTTTTTAGGATCCATGGGAGACTTATTTGCACTTAGAATACAGTACTGTAGACGTATTTTTTATACTGTAGATGTATAGCAATTTTAAAACACCGAGTCGGATCCAAAGGTCACATATAATCATACGAGTAATCCAATAACAGACCACGGTGCTAGTTATCAATAAATGTAGAGTTGTTGTGTATATATATATATATATATATATATATATATATATATATATATATATATATATATATATATATATATCTATATATATATATATATATATCTCACCTGCTGAGTGTAGTAATCAATCTTAGGCTTGGGCCTCAGGTGAAAGCTCGATGTCATCAGCCCCATAAAAACCTTCTGTGCGATAGTACGGATCTTCGCTACTATCGTCTTGTCTGTGGGAAAGAAGGTTACAGAGAGACTTGCTGAACAGGACAAAGAATGCAAATGGCTGTACTGAAACAAGCTTTTGCTCAAAAAGCCATGATGGAGCAGACTGAGCCGAGATCTGCCCTTGATAGTCCTCTGTTTCAGTGTCTCATCTATAATCGACTGGGGGGACAAGATTCAAAAATCATCGCGATACAAAAATGTGGAGCTGGATGATGAACGGCATCTAATGCAATTGCATTTTTTGGAGCACCAGAGGGACGCAATCGTACATCAATGCTCCCAGATGCATACCTTCCATTCTCAGTGAGCTTTGTTTGTTACTTGATTTTCAAATCCGAGATAGCACTTAATTGTGTAAATTGGGTGAAATTGTTACAGTAGGCATTTTGTGATGATGAACTGATTTGTTGGAAATGGCGGCAGAACAAAGCCATTGAGTCTTCAGGTACCGGTACACCTGCATGACATTCAGGGTGAAATGCTTCATTTTTAAGTACGATTTAGCAAATAATGGAGCGGACATCACCAAATCTAGTTAGTTAGATGGGGTGTCCAGATACATTTGTAAAAGCAGTCGGAGGCCACTAGTGATAATGTTTATTTGCATGTTTATTTTATTTACTGTATCAGCCACTTTTCTCCACAGTCACTCTGACCACAACCCCAACTGAGCATTTATGGGGGGCACTTGAAAGCAAATAAAGCCAGGAATTCAGTACATCAACAAGATTCTGGAATATTGTGGAATAATATGAAACATTATATTTGACACAAACGTGTGGAGTCTATACAGTCTCGATCCACGCTGTCATTACAGCAAAAGGGGGAACCTACAAGAACACTAATCGACTCTGTAATGCACTGTATGTAGTTTGAAAATATTCAGCTTTTCAGCCAAATTATGCTGATTATATGTAATAATAAACCCACTGTGTTAACTTCAAGAAAAATGCAAAACAGAAGCATACTCACTAGTGGTCTTTGCAGGCAAATTGGCCTGAGACATAAGCGCTTTAATACCCCATCTACAGGGTCACAAACAAGTGATGCAATAACCTTGATGAGCATTTGGATTCCCTAAAAATCCCCATTCCTTCAGACCAGACTATTCACTCTGCATACAAATACAAATCGGCCAAGAGGCAGGAAGCTGGCGTGAAAGCTCGCCCTTTTAATGAGATCACTTAATCAGTGTCACAAATCCCCCCCAAACCCATCAGCATGCTACTCAAAGCAGCTGATGTTTTCACCAGCTCTCCAAGTACAAGATTCAACGAATCGGTCTCAAATCTGTCAAAGAGCACACACACACGTCTGGTGTAGGTAGAGAGGGGCTGTTTAGTCCTGCGCAACCCATCGTGTGATTTATCTTTCTGTGCATGATATTATATAAACAAATCTTTCTAAATCATGCAGAAAATAAAGGGCTGGAAAGAAATGTTGAGAGCAAGACTGCATGAAAATAAAATGTCCTGCTTAAAATTTTAAAACAACGTCCAATGGTCCAGGCACATTTACTGCCGATTTATCAATGGAAAAAAGAACTTTTCTGCATAAAAATGACCTAAAACATCATCAGATTTTCACACAAGTCTTAAAAGTAGATAAAGAGAAGCCCGGTTTAAACAAATGAGACAAAAATATTATACTTCGTCATTTATTTATTGAGGAAAATGATCCAATATTACATATTAGTGAGTGGCAAAAGTATGTGACCCTCTAGGATTAGCAGTTCATTTGAAGGTGAAAAAAAAAAAAAATTTAGAGTCAGGTCTGTTTTCAATCAATGGGATGATAATTGCAGGTGTGTGTGGGCACCCAGAAATGTTTTATTTAAAGAACAGGGGATCTTATCAAAGTCTGCTCTTCACAAATGTTTGTGGAAGTGTACCATGGCACGAACAACAAAGGAGATTTCTGAGAACTTTTGGCGTTTAAAAGAAAAGCGTTATGTTTGGGAGAAAGGAAAAACACTGCATTCCATGCAGAAGAACCTTATTCCCATCTGTGAAACATGGTGTTGGTAGAATCATGGTTTGGACCTGTTTTGCTGCATCTGGGACAGGACGGCTTGCCATCATGATGATGGAACAATGGATTCTGAATTATATCAGAGAATTGATAAAGCGAAAATATCAGGAACATCTGTCCATGAACTGAATCTCAAGAGAAGGTGGGTCATGCAGCAAGACAACGACCCTAAAGCCCACAAGCCGTTCTACCAAAGAATGGTTACAGAAGAATAAAGTTCATGTTCTGGAATGGCCAAGTTCAAAGTCCTGACCTTAATCCAATCAAAATGTTGTGGAAGGACTGAAGCGAGCAAGCTAATGTGAGGGAAACCCACCAACATCCCAAGAGGTCTGAAGCTGTTCTGTACGGAGGGAATGGCTAAGCTAAAATTCCTCCAAGCAGTGTGCAGGACTGATCAACAGCTACAGGAAACGTTTAGCTGCAGTTATTGCTGCACAGGAGGGGTCACACCTGATACTGAAAGCAGAGGCTCACATACTTTTGCCAATAACTAATATGTAAAGGGTTCACAAACTTTCAAGCATTACTGTACATTTAACTTGTGATGGATTTGTCGGAACATATCCCCACTGTATTTACAAGTTGTACTGTATAATAGTACTCCATAATGTTTCTCTGTATACTCTAACTACACGAGCAGCTTGTTTGTTTACATCCATTTCCCTTTTTGTGGAATTTTTCTAAATCTTGAATTACATATTGTTCAAAGGGTTAAGGTCCCAATCTCATACATTTGTCTGGTTTGATCATGAGAGAACAAGTGTGTATTTGTTTTTGTGTTTGTTTTCTGTATTATTTGTCTATTCAAATTATGAATTTTCAAATATGCATCAAATCTGAGGATGAATGTCAAAGGGACAGACATGAGCATTACATTCCCAATTTTGATGAGCCTGCAGGAGTTGTAGCCTCAGTTTCCTGTTCTTCGCTGACAGGAGTGGCACCTGGTGTGTGGTAGTTCTTCTGCTGCTGTAACCCATCTGCTTCAAGGTACAACATGCTCAGAGATGCTTTTCTGCATACCTCACTTGTAACGAGTGGTTATTTGACTGACTGTCGCCTGAACCGGTCAACCTGGCATCAACCAGGCATTTTCACCCAGAGAACTGCCCTCACTGGATATTTTCTCTTGGGTCGTCAGGGATCGTGAAAACATTCTTAAACATCTAACACAACCTGGCTTAATATTTCATCGTAGAGACGATGAAAGAGCCGTACAACAAAGCTAACGTATTCAGTAATCATTGAAATTGATATGGGAAACATTAAAATAGTGGATTATCTTCTTATCTTCTTAAACGACACATGATATGGCTGAAGACAAGCGTACATCCCGGACTGGACCCAAGCTGAGGGACCACAAGACTCCAATTATGGCATAAATCCAGAAATAAACCAACAAACAAACAATTCATCTTGGTAATCTTGCAGACAGATGAGAGCTTATACACAGGTCCACCTAAAAATCCACCCAATTATTTTGTTTTCCCCGAACTCAGTCTTGTGTAACTTAACCAGATGTCCAAACTTTTGCATATTAAAGCAATTTTTGTTAAATAGAAAGAGGTTTCCACAACAAAACAAGACCTCATTTCAAAGCTCCTGCCTCTTCTCACTTGGTGCTCACTTCAGAACATTAACAGTACACTGTGCATTGATTTCACGTGGCTACAGGATGGGAGGAGAATATTTAACACGCTCTCTACAATTAAACTCACAACCGAGTGCTACATGTTTCTCTACACAGTGTCCTCTCACATGACTATAACTCCGGACCGGTCAGCTGATAACTCCTGGTAAGCAAGGATGGAAAGGGCTTCAAGGGATTCATCTTTGAACGTAGGATGAAGACAGGCCCTCACGTCACCCGTGCAGAGACTCAGGGCACGACTTGGAGCACAATACTAAAGAGCAAAACAATGCTCTGATGGGATTAGGGCCTCACCTGCAAGTCGTACAGGAAACGGAAATGGTTCCTCTGCTCGGCCGCGACCTTGACGGCACGCGCCAGCTCCACGGCGCCTCGCCCGCCTCGTGCCCAGTGACGACACTGCACGGCTGCCGCAGCTCCCGATGCCTCGGCTGTACGACACACCAGGTCAACCTCGGCCTCCGTGTCGGTCCTTCAAGGAACACAAGCGTAACGTCTCAAAAAGCTGGAGATGCAGTCAAACGGCTGGAAGAGCTTCAACGTATTAAAGGTTTCATTCATGACTTCAGGAAGGATTTTCAATGTACTTAAAGACATTGAGAGCGACGACGACAGGAACTCCAAACAGATGAGCGATCTCGATTTGCTTCTTTAAATTACTGCAGCCGTCTGAGACCAGTTTTAGATTCTGAAGAGGATGCAAAGAGGAAGAACACATTAATATGAGCGACATTCGGAAATCAGACAAGTCACAATTATTGGCATCGCGAAAAAAATGGGACCATCGTCGAGTTGGACAGCGTGTTCGTTTATTACAGCATCTAATGTAACTGCATTTTTCGGAACACCAGAGGGCGCAATCATACGTCATGGTCACAGACTAAAGATCCTTTTTGTTTACATCTTTATACAAGAAAAATTACTCATTATTTTGAATAGTTATTCTTCAGCGGTGAGATGTGCTGTAGGAGTGACAGATAGCTTCAAGATAGAGGTGGCACTGCATCAAGGATCGGCCCCGAGTCCCTTCTTATTTGCTCTGGTGATGGACAGACTAACAGATGAGGTCAGACAGGAATCGCCGTGGACTATGATGTTTGCAGACGACATTGTGATCTGTAGTGAGAACAGGGAACAGGTAGAAGAGAACTTGGAGAGGTGGAGGTATAATCTGGAAAGGAGAGGAATGAAAGTCAACCCCCCCCCCCCCCCCCCCCCCCCCCCCCCCCCCCCCCCCCCCCCCCCCCCCCCCCCCCCCCCCCCCCCCCCCCCAACTGTAGTAAGAACAGAATACATGTGTGTAAATGAAAGGGAGGCAGGTGGGAACAGTCAGGCTACAGGGATCACAAAGGTCCAGGAGTTCCGGTACTTGGGATCAACTGTCCAAGGAAAAATGGGGAGTGTGGAAAGGAGGTAAGAAGAAGAGTACAGGCAGGATGGGAGTGGGTGGAGAAGAGTGTCAGGAGTGCTGTGTGACCAAAAGGGTCACAGCAAAAGTGAAGGAAAATTTATAAGAGAGTAGTGAGACCAGCCTTGTTGTATGGGTTAGAGACAGTGGCACTGGCAAAGAGACAGGAAGCAGAGCTGGAGGTGGCAGAACTTAAGATGTTGAGGTTCTCTTTAGGAGTGTCTAGGGTGGACAGGATTAGGAATGAGATCATCAGAGGGACAGGTTGGAAAATTGGGAGACAAAATTCGAGAGGGAAGACTGAGATGGTTTGGACATGTGCAGAGGAGGGATAGTGGATATATTGGTAGGAGGATGTTGGAGATGGAGCTGCCAGGCAAGAGACGGAGATGAAGACCAAAGAGGAGTTATTTGGTTGTGGTAAATGAAGATATGCAGGGAGTTGGGGTGAGAGTAGAGGACGTGGAGGACAGGGTGAGGTGGAAACGTTTAGCTCACTGTGGTGACCCCTGATAAAGGGAGAAGCCGAAAGAAGAAGAAGAAGAAGAAGAAGAAGAAGATGATTCTTCAGAAATAATAAAGGAATGTTCTCGCTCGGTTATTTAAGATATGACGAAGCTGAGATAGAGCTGTTCATGTTCATGTTCTGTCCCCTGAAAAACATACTAGTGTGTGTGTGTGTGTGTGTGTGTGTGTGTGTGTGTGTGTGTGTGTGTGTGTGTGTGTGTGTAGTAACAACGTGACTCCACCCTGTCCAGTAACCAAAATGGAAGCAACAGGTAGGAGAACTCAAACAACGAGCAGCTTATATCAACTGATATGCACTCTTTCATTAGAAAAAACATCCCAGTTTTAATAGTTGGGCATACTTATGGTTCAACCCTCGTCAGTGAACTATGAGGAGAAAAAAAACAAACAAACAAAAAATGTTTTATTAATCGTAATCGTGGTGATATGTTCAGTTAACTGTGATATTGATTCAGCCCAGCACTAGCTAAAAGTCTACTGGTCTCAGACTTTTTGCCCCCACTGTGTTTGTGATTAGACGAAAAAACAGTCTTTCTTCTGGCACGCCTTCCAAGAGGTTTGTTTTCATGGAGGAAACGTCTTACTGTAGACCAGCTGATCCCATCTTCTGCAAATCTCAAGCTGTGATTGTTGGAGAAACATTGCCTCTCTAAACATCCTCCTCACTATGCATGGGGGCAAACACACTTGCATCCTCTTTCAAGCAGCTTTCCTGGTTCTTTTCAACATCTCAATTATTGTCCTTGGCCCAGCTTTAGGCAATGCCACCACAGATAGCTGTCTCTCATGCAAGGAGAGCCTTAGGCAACCAACGATGTCGGGTCCACCAATGTTGCAAGATTCCAAAATTCACTCGGAGTCCATTGCAAAACCAAAAATACTTAGACACATCTTAAAATGGTGATGATTGCTTGTAGGTTAGCTATGAAACCAACACCATATATCATCTTTATCTTCATGTTAGAGTGACAGTAAGCTGCTACAGCACTGCCACAGCCAAGTTCTGTGACTTTTGGGACGCCACCACCTGCTATGAGTCCCAACTTTCATCAAAGGAGTAGCCCTGTTATGGACAGATGTCCTCTGCTGGCCCTTTGATAGAGGTTCACCCCTCCTCCCTAGTCTTCCGGAAGGAACTCCTGCACTGTTTTACAGCCCGAGTGTACCTCGTCACCAGCAGGGCCTGGCAGGATCCTAGACCAGGGGACTGACATGGAGTCTTCTGCTTCTCATTAAGGAACCACACAATTAGCTTAAGAGCCTCGATTATTTGCTCAGCTGGGGCTGCTTTAGGAAGGCTGATGGAAAACAGACCCGCTCGGACATTATAGGTCCTATCGGACCGCTGTCTCCACCTTCAGCAAGCCAGGTTATATTTATCCTGCTAATTCAAATCACACCAAACGAGGTCAGGCAGGCGAAGAGCAATGGGGATTGGAGGAGAGGTCTGGGGATTTCAGAGGCATGGAGGGTCAGACAGGGGGGGCTAATGAGACGGGGAAATGCCTTTCATTTCTCTAATGGTTATGATGACACTGCAGGTCCCTCGCTAGTCTGATGTTGAGACTGCTGGTCATATTTTTTTCAATATGTAGTACAAAATGGCAGTGGGACTTGCACTCACGGGGCAAAAATGAGCCAAAACTGGAAAATATTACGCTTTTAATAGTCTCAACAGCAAATGATTTGTCAGGAAATTAGCAAGAATTAAACTAGTGTTGTAGTCAAGACCGCTAGAGCCGAGTCCAAGTAAAGATCAACACCGGGTCACACCCAGTTAAACAAATGAGACAAAAATATTATACTTGCTCATTTATTTATTGAGGAAAATGACCCAATATTACATATTAGTGAGTGGCAAAAGTATGTGACCCTCTAGGATTAGCAGTTAATTTGAAGGTGAAATTAGAGTCAGGTGTTTCAATCAATGGGATGACAATCAGGTGTGAGTGGGCACCCTGTTTTATTTATAGAACAGGGATCTATCAAAGTCTGCTCTTCACAACACGTTTGTGGAAGTATATCATGGCACGAACAAAGGAGATTTCTGAGGAGCTCAGAAAAAGAGTTGTTGATGCTCATCAGTCTGGAAAAGGTTACAAAACCATCTCTAAAGAGTTTGGACTCCATCAATCCACAGTCAGACAGATTGTGTACAAATGGAGGAAATTCAAGACCATTGTTACCCTCCCCAGGAGTGGTCGACCAACAAAGATCCCTCCAAGAGCAGATCTGATGATGTTTTAGGTCATATTGACGCAGAAATATAGAAAATTCTAAAGGGTTCACAAACTTAAGCACCACTGTAACTGCTCTTATGGGTAAAACTGTAGACAGCTTCTACCAGAAATTAAGAATCAATGGTGTTGCAACATGTAAAGAAGTTGAAAAAGGTTTCCCCAGTTAGTTATTTACTGAGACCAAATCTTCTCTGTTGGGTTCAACTCTCAACTCTGGCCATGCCAAACCAGAAGTCTGATGGACTTCCAGATGCTTTCATTCTGGCAACATCACCTGTTGATTTCAGAGTATTGATCTATTCTCTTAATAGCGGACAGTTCGAGGCCTGGCAGGCATCTCTAGCCAGGTCAGACATCAAAATCACGACTGGCATGAGATCTTCACCTAGCATCTCCACAGTAAGCCCTACTTAACCCTGTGATGGACTTGTGTCCTGTTCTGATTCTGCATCCTGTGAATTCTGGGATAGGCCCTGAACCTCCCAAAAACCCCAGCCAGGAACAAACAGGATTAAAATGTGGAAGGAAAAATGGTTTGTTCCACGCAGAGGTCGCCAATTAACGTCTTTTTACACGTTTTTGAAGTAGGGGTGTCAATTTTGCAGATTTCGAATATGAGAAAATCAGTCATGACCACGCTGAAGATCTGAACAAATGAAATCTTTACCTCGTCTGTGTATTCTCTTGGCAGCGGCACACCTGCTGTTACCTGTAGAAGAAGCCAGGCTGCATTACTGACTGAGCACAGAAGACATGTCTGTGGAGATGAAGTACACCGTACCCTACACGGTGCATTATGGGTAAAAATGTAGTATAATATCCAAGGAATTTGGACAGGACTACAAAATGGCCATAGCGCACTGTATAGGGAACAGGTAAGGAATTAGGACATACCTATAGACACACAGTACATGACAGACAAACTCAAGAGTGTAACTCGGGATCATACTTACACTGGGACCTCCTCCGTGCATCTTCAGCGCCCGGATGGTGGCGACTAACACGACCACGTCAGGCTTCAATCCAGAAGCGCGGCACTTGATGTTGAAGAACTTCTCCATGCCAATGTCTGCACCAAAACCCGCTTCAGTCACTAACAGCGAGAGAGAAACAACTACATTACACTCTCTCTCTCACACACACACACACACACACACACGTTTGAATTATGATATAACCACATACCACTGTATCTAACCCCAACGCTATCTTACATCTCAAATTAACCCTTGTATTAATCCTTAACCTTAATCTGAACCCTACACATTCATCCTACACCTAACGGTTAGTGCGTTTACATGCATTTAGTAATCTGGTTCAGTACAGATTTTGTCAGTAATCCGATCAACGAACTTACATGCATTGAGTAATCAGATAATGAGAAGCCTCTGGGTCTACATGACCCCAGTATTAATTGAATTTCTACTTTGCAACCAGCCCATAATCTCACAGAAATATGTAACGTGCACTAATCAAATGATTCTTTGTATATACTGCATTTCAGGGTCTCCACAAAGTGTTCGATAGTCATTTAGTGGGAACTAACCTTGGGATTCGAACTCGGAATTAAACACCGAACCTACCAGGTCTATGGAAAAATCCCAAAAGTAGAAGTCCCTATAATAAGCAAACCTGGCAACCATGTTACACTCTCTGGCGTTATGTTTGCGTGCATGCACAGACTAAGAAATCCGACTGAAATCATACTACGGGTATACATGGTCTTAGAAATCCGAATTACTGAGCTTAAACAGAACTCTTTTTTCGGATTACTTAATCTGGTTTCTAGATCGGAGTGTGCTGTTTACATGACCATTGGAATAACCAGATAACTGCAGAAATCGGACTCTGATCGGATTATACTCTACACTTTAACCCTACACCGAACAATAACTCTACACATAACCTTTATGAGACCCTATACCTTATAGTGACCTAAAGCAAATTTTTTTGCTCATATTTTTGCAAAGATCTACCTTTTATAAATAAACAAAGCACGTAGCTGTATGTAGTAACAGCTAATGTATTACTAGTTATCACTGTGACATTCAATGTGTATTCTTTAATCATCGCATGAACTCGGAAACAGTAATGAGTTCAGAAGAAATATGGCATGGCTGTGTTTGCACGCACACACACAAAGAACTGGATTCATTTTCTGTTTGGTCTCTCTGTTCAGAGATTTTAAACAAGCCTCTGCAAGGAACAAACTCGAATATAATGAGCCACTAACAAGTGTTTTGCTGTCAATAATTAAATGAAAATATATTTTGTTAGTGTAGATCATGTAGATATCATTTGCTACACAAACTGATTAGAAAACGTTTTAATAAATGCTTCAGCGCATGAAAGAACTGAGAATGACACTCTGTTTGGGGACGCCACACACTTTCGGCATGTTAAATGTAGTCAACAGTATTAAGTGGTGAGGTTTAATGGGGAACTAGAGTTATTTAAGGACTTTCCACATTCCTGCGCCCCTAAACCCCATGAATACCCAGGGCCAACTGTAACTGTAAGCAATTCAATTGTTTGTGATAACATTTTTTTGTCAATCGTGAAGAATTGCATTTTGCTAGACACATTTTCTGTAAAAGCTCTACCCATAAGAGTGGACAACATGAGCTTCAACGGAACTCATTTCGTACTTTTTAGTAGGCAACGAAAAACAAAGAACAACAGCAATGACCAGAGCGGCAACCTGTGAATGCAAAGTATTCATTTCATTAGGTACATGTTCTCAAGCGTGCCAGGCATGTTGTCAAACCGCTCCGTCACAGTCAAGTCAGATTAATTTCTACAGAGCCTTTTACAATTTACAACTTTACAATTTTAGATCTTACAATATCTAGGGCCAATCCCAAATTAAGCAAGCCTAGGGCGACAGTGGCATGGAAAAACTCCCTAAACGTTGTAAGGAAGAAACCTTGGGAGACCAAGACTAAAATGGACCTGACCTCCTTGTTTACTCTGTTTATTAGAAGCGTCAGGACCTGTTGCACAACAACGAGCAAAGTCATCTAAGGTACCATCTGAAATTGTTTACAAATCTTAACTGTAGGCTGTTTGTGCTCTATATGGTAGGTAGAATGTAGGGATTCGTGATTAGGGGACCATTTTGGACACAGGCCACATGTAAGCGTGCTTCACCTGGACAATGAATATGTGATTAACAGCGTCCGTAACAGCCTTAGTTAAAATGAAGACTAAATGTCATGTTTAAGTCCGGTCCCTGCAGAGGTTTTACTAACTTCTAGTCTATTAGAGAATCCACACGACATGTAATTAGTCCAGGGTGCCCAAGTGTCCAGAGAACATTACACATCGTGTTGCAGTTTCTCCTTGTGCCCCTCCCCTAAGTGATTCCACACAGGACAGAGAGCTGCAGTCACGTATTACCAGCTGGGAGCAAGATTGTGTGTGCGTGTGGTATTTCCACATACACACCACCCTCAGTGCCCTTTGAGTTTCCTGCACTATTTCCCAGGCTCTAAAGCGGGGTGGGAAAGGAGTGGAGGGGTGAGGGCTTGTGTTTTCATTTCCACAGAAGAGCTCTGGCATGCTTTACAGTCCCGTGTGTGTATGCATGTGTTATGTGTGTAGTGGGCAG
>JAJAGP010005580.1:0-31485 GCA_025084515.1 Ancistrus triradiatus
TTTTACAATGGAGCATTTTCTCAAAGCAACTTTACAAGTTTAGATTATCTCCTAATAACCTTGTCCAATCCCAAATTGAGCAAGCCTAGGGCAACAGTGGCAAGGAAAAACTCCCTAGTTTTAGGAAGAAACCTTGGGAGGACCAAGACTCAAAAAGTAAATAATAAAATGATTAATTTTTGTCCAACTGAGACCTGCACCAGCATCTGCCTTTGTCCTCTCCCTAATAACAGAATGCTCCCACCAGAAGAGCAGACGGCAGGTCCCAGTCTTCCCCGCGGCTGCTGTTCCAAGGGTCACCGGGGAACTCATGCTGGTACCAGGACCAGGCCAGCCCAGGGCGTGTCTCCCTTGGAGACTGTCCAGAGGACCCTCCTCACTCAGGGGACCTTCCAGAGCACGCTCTTGCTTGTTGTTGATGTCTCCTGGGCAGCTTCTCTCACTGAGGACGCTCTGTGTGCCGCTGCGTTCACCAGGAAGCTCCTGCAGCGAGAAGACCATTAATGACCTCCTAGATTATTCCCCTAGGGCCACGCCATCCCTGGAGGACATCGCTCACCCCATGCTGCCCACCCGGATAGCCCTGCAAACCACCTCCATTTCTGTGAGTAG
The DNA here is from genome assembly GCA_025084515.1 of Ancistrus triradiatus. Taxonomy (NCBI): domain Eukaryota; kingdom Metazoa; phylum Chordata; class Actinopteri; order Siluriformes; family Loricariidae; genus Ancistrus; species Ancistrus triradiatus. The sequence continues at coordinate 613 of JAJAGP010005580.1, forward strand.
GGGTAGTTTTCCATCTGGGTCTCTGTGGGTATTTGTGCCGTTTAGCCCCACAAATGAGTTTCTAGAGCCCGGTTACTCCGCTTCGGGTCCTGTTAACGTGGTTTTGGCACCTTCTAGCCTCATGTCTGTGCATACCTCACCCATTAGCTCTAGAAATGAGCCCATTGCATCCTGTATCCTTGCTCTCAAGCCTGTAAGCCCCGCTAGCAAGCGTTTTTTGAGAACGCTAGCCCTGTGTCGGTGCCCAGTTTGCCTGGTAGCTCCTCAGGTGAACTGCCCATGCCTCGTAGCACAGTTTCCAAGCCGTTAGCTACACTTTGCTCGGTTGTTGAGCCGCTAACCGCCTTGTCCGCACCGCTTAGCCCCGCTTCCGAGCCATTAACTATGCTCAGCTCGGTTGATGAGCCATTAACCGCGTGGTCCTTGCCATTTATCCCCGCTTCCGAGTACCATGATGCTTAGCTTGGTTGTTGAGCCGATAACCACCTTGTACGCACCACTTAGCTCCGCTTTCGAGCCGTTGACTATGCTCGGTTCGGTTGATGAGCCACTAACCGCGTGGTCCTTGCCGTTTAGCCTTGCTTATGAGTCTACCACCATGCTTAGCCGCTCCAGAGGCCTCTTCGCAGGCGGTCCACGTCCACGTCCGCCTCCACATCCACCCTCTGGACCTTCAAGGGACCCGCCTGACCAAAATTTGACATTAGTAGGCAGTTAAACTTTTCAGAGTGTATGGCATACGCTGATAAAGTTGGCACATTTCCCCGAATCGGCCCTTTTGAGCCATATTGGAATAGACTAATGTGACAAGCCAGTACTTTTACTTTAGAATTATGCGACATTTGGCAAATTGTGCTCACCACTATTCCAGGAGAATTGGCAAAGAAAGGCTCCTGAAGATCTCCGTAACGGATCGATCATGGACCACACAGAGGGTGAAAACAATGCTCAGGTACTAGCTAGATTAAAACAGGCCTTATTGGACATACAGGGCAATGTTCCAGGCGAATGGAGCCGGATAATGAACACAAAACAGTGCGATGAACCATTTGAGGAATATTCTGAATGTCTCTGGATAGCTTTCAGAGAGTTCTCTGGCATAAGCGATCCAATCAGAGATAATATCTTCATAGAACAACTAAAAAATAATGCCGGCCCACACGTGCAGCGAGCACTCAGCCTAGGTGCTAATCCTACATCAAATACCTTCGATGCAATTGTGACATGGGTAATGGACATGGAGCGACGTCAAAATCATAAAAACCATGTTGCCACAATTCAAGAGGTAGAAGGACAGTCAGAAAACACCAAAAGACGTAAAGTTGAAAAAAGTGTAAATATTGCGGAAAACTTGGACACATTACAGATGACTGTTTTAAATTACAAAGAAGGTCAAAGAATTTCCATCAAAAATCTGGCTTCCATGGAAAAGGGACAGAATCAAACAGGGTGATTTCTGGAAATTTAGAGACACATCACGACAAGCCCTATAATGACCAATTAGCTGAAGTTACCAGGCGATTGGAAACAATCGAAACCCTGTTACAGGGATTTATCCAAGGCAATGCACTTACTCAACAGTGTCATGGTCCCTATCAAAATAACCACAGCAGCCCCATGGATTCCCGAAACCAGGAAGATCATGGAGAGTAGCTGCCTTGGACTAGGACAGCACACAGAACTGAATCTTAAGCTGAACTGTGGGAAATTGGTGTGGAAATATTACAAGGGACCACTTTCACATAATTTACTAACCAGTTTACAAAATGTGGCCCCCTGGTGTAGCTCCAGAACCAATCTACTCAACTCAGATCTGTTATGATTCAGGTTTCATCCATCCCCCAACATTCATCATCGTTGTCTCGACTGATGAAGATCTAAGCCAAAACAACCGCACAACATGACTAGCCATGTAGAAATGCATACACATAGAATAGAACTGCACATATAACATGTATACATCTCACCTTTTCTACATTTATTTCGACAGGTAGAAATCACTGAACCAGAATCAGTTATTTGAACAAAAAGGCGGGAAGGTGTGTAGTGTCTTGGAATGTGTGTAAACAGCCCAATTTGATGAACCAATAAAAAAGTTGCATCTGGATTAAAAGGTATTTGTTACGGGGTCTTGCCTGTTTTCCGACGCTAGGGGGTAGCGTTGGCTTTCTTTTCCTCAGGATGAGACCCTGGCAGTCAGCACGATCGCACATGCATTATGAAGGCTGTGAGATCACGTTATTGTTATCACGTGCACATCCCATTAAGCTGCTCGTTTGCTTTATGGGCAACACCTGCTGACTCAGGCATATAAGGTCCGTCCTGAGTTCAGTTTGTGTCGCATGTCATGATGGGGGTAACATCGCCCATCAGAGCCCTCACCCTGATCAAACGTGCTGCAGCGGACGTTCGCCGGTAACCGGCATGGTTAGAGATAATGGTAACTGTTTCTTTGAAGAGAGACAGTAATGGGACGGCTGGGTAGCCGGATGGTAACCGCTAGGGAATTAGACGCTAGAGCAGGGTAAGGATCCTTTGTTCGCGTTCCTATGCTGCATCACGGCTTCGCCGGAGCCCTCCGGGGCATTAGACTCGCTGCTGCGGCGGCTGGAGCACCGCCCTCTTATCTTGTTTCCGTTCCCGCTTCTTTATTTAAGTTAATGTTCCTCGCATATTGAGTGGAAGGCAGTTGCCCCGCTCGCGCTGCATTTATTTGGAATGCTGTGTTGCTTACGAGCCCTGTTCCGTCTTTTTCGCGTCCGTGTCGTGCTGCGCATGCGCGGTATGGTGGCCAGCATCGCGCACGCTATAGCCTCTACCTCGCGCACGCATGCATAGAACCGTGACTCGCCTTGCGTCTTCGGGAGCCCGCAAGCCTTACGTCACAGCGCGTCATCGCTATCTTTCACTCACTTTTCTACCTGAGCAATTTCCTTCACGTTCGCCATACATCCTTTTGTAGAGCCCAGTTAGTGGTGATCGTGTTTAAACTATCCATTCACAGTTTCCCTATTTTTTGAGCTTGCGCTAGGCGGAGCCTATCTGTTAGGGCTAAACCCCCGTTTTTGAATGCATATCACGTGAGTCCCTCTGTGGTCCCGTGGTTAAAGTCACGGACCCTGACACTGTCGTTCAGAGTTCGATTACACGTTGTGCCATTGTTGGCACAACATTCATTATTTTGCACTCTCTCCTTTTGTGTATATTTAATCATTATTTTGGTTCACTAAATCCATCTGGAGCTAACTGCATTTGGGCCCTAAAACCCTTTTCTTTTAGGGTTCGCTTTTACCATCTTGGCGAACCTGTAACAGTATTTGTCTTATTCTAACCACACATGGCTACCACATACCAAAACAAGTCAAGTCAAGTCAGATTTATTTATATAGCGCTTTTTACAATGGAGCATTGTCTCAAAGCAACTTTACAAGTTTAGATTATCTCCTAATAATTACGTCCAATCCCAAATTGAGCAAGCCTAGGGCAACAGTGGCAAGGAAAAACTCCCTAGTTCTAGGAAGAAACCTTGGGAGGACCAAGACTCAAAAAGGGACCCAACCTCCTTGGGCGGCGTAGATGTTAAATCTAAGAGCGAACTAAAGTCATGGAGTCAAAGTTCGAATAGAATGTGAAGTATGCACATCGACATTAAGAATTGGCCCGGTTTGATGAAATAAATCCAAGAGCGAAACTAAAGTCATGGGTCATGGTCGATAAAATGTGAATTATGCACAGTGGAGCTCCATCCATGAACATCATGTGGGTGGGGGCCGGAACTGCCGGAACACAGCTCGGAGAAAAACAGAAAATGTAATATATAATTGATTAAGAGCACAGTTTTTATTACAATCACTGATGGCCATGTCAATCACTGATGCCAAGTGTAGCATGAACCTCCCGGCCGCATTAGCTTATGCAGCATAGCTAGAAAGCGGAAAGAGAGAACTGGAAGAAACACAGCCAAGAGGGATCACATGAGACATTGGCAACCCCACGGGAGCAGAAGAGACATCAACCCAACGGCTCTGATCAACCATAAGACTTTTTGACATGAACCCCCAGCTCTGCCCTTAGAGTAAGGCAAGGATGCACGAGTCAAGATCACGAGGACCGAAGCCCAGTTCAGCCAGACCACCCAACCGACACTCCTGGCTAAAAGACAATGCAGGCAGGCCAGACATGACTCCAGACTCCGGCCCCAGTGACCTAAGCCATGCATCCTGGTCTAAATCTAGTCAAAAGCCCGCGTAAATAAGTATGTCTTTAGCCTAGACTTAAAATTTTGGAGATTGTTTGAGTCTCGAACGAAAGTGGGAAGTTTATTCCATTGTTGGGGGACCATATATGAGAAAGCCTTTCCCCCTGCTGTGACTTTTTTAATTTTAAGAACTAAAAGAAGTCCTGCACCCTGCGAATGAAGTACACAAGCTGGATTGTAAAACTCTAAGAGTTCACTGAGATAATGTGGGGCCAGGCCATGTAGAGCTTTATAAGTTATAAGAAGTATTTTGTAACCAATGTGGAATTTAACTGGTAACCAGTGCAGTGATGATAGAACAGGTGACAGGACCAAATTTTCTAGTTCGAGTTAGCACTCGGGCAGCTGCATTCTGAACTAACTGAAGTTTATTTATAGATTTACTAGAGCATCCAGTAAGTAAGGCGTTACAGTAATCCAACCTTGAGGTTATAAACGCATGAACCAGTTTCTCTGCATCATTAAAAGAGAGGATATTTCTAAGTTTAGCGATATTACGTAATTGAAAGAAAACAATTCAAGTGATGCTGCTAATGTGCACATCAAAGGAGAGATCTGAATCAAATGTAACCCCTAAGTTTTTTACAGACGGACTGGGCAGTACTGGACCGCCATCTAGGTTTAGGATAGATGTAGCCAACAAGTCTCTCACAGCCTTGGGTCCCACTAATAGAACCTCAGTTTTATCTGAGTTAAGTAAGAGAAAATTAAATAACATCCAATCTTTTATTTCCTTTACACAGTCCTCAATTTTGTTGATTGTAAGGCTGTCATTAGGTTTAGCTGATATGTACAACTGTGTATCATCTGCATAGCAGTGGAAACTAATGCCATGTTTACGAATAACTGAGCCTAGTGGCAGCATGTACAGAGAGAATAAAAGCGGGCCAAGCACTGACCCCTGAGGCACGCCATACTTCACTTTTGAGAGCTTAGACCTTAGATTATTTATATGAACAAACTGGTACCGGTCGGTCAAGTAGGATTTAAACCAAGAAAGTGCTAATCCCTTAATACCTATAGTATTTTCTAGTCTGTTTAGTAAAACATCATGATCTATAGTGTCAAATGCTGCACTTAAATCTAACAGAACAAGAAAAGAAACACATCCCTTATCTGCGGACATTAACAAGTCATTTAGTACCCTAATCAATGCTGTTTCAGTACTATGATGGGGCCTGAAGCCAGACTGAAATGTTTCATAAATTTCATCCCTTTGGAGGTAACTGCAGAGCTGCTGATAGACGGCTTTTTCTAAGATTTTGGACAGAAACGGTAGATTTGAAATTGGTCTATAATTAGATATCACACAAATGTCAAGAGTGGCTTTTTTAATCAGTGGTTTGATAACGGCAGCTTTAAAGGATTTGGGCACATAACCAAAGGTAAAGGATGACTTTAAAATAACTAACAGTGGCTCTATAATACTAGGTATTACTTGTTTGAGTAAACGTGTAGGAATGGGATCTAATAAACATGTTGATGACTTAGACGAGCTGATCAGTGCGGATAGTTAAGTATTAGTAATTGGGGTAAAAGATTCTAATCTTGATTTACAGCTCATTAAACAGATGTCTTCACTAGTGCTGCATCTGGAAGGTGGCTGAATAGTTTGGTGATGTGATGAGCATTGAGTTTTATGCCTAATGTTCTCTATCTTATCATTAAAAAAAGTCATGAAAATCATTACTATTAAAATGACACAGAACGGGAGAATCACTTTCTGTGGGGATTTTTATTAATTTGCAGACTGTATTAAAAAGAAATATTGGATTATTCTTATTTTTCTCTATGATTGAAGAGAAGTATGCAGCTTTAGCTTTAGTGAGGGCATGCTTATACTCTGTCATGCTGTCCCTCCAACCAAGCTTAAACACCTCCAATTTACTATGTCTCCACTTGCGCTCTAAATGCCGTGTTCTTTGCTTTAAGGTACGGGTGTGGTCATTATACCATGGTGCTAGCCTTTTTTCCCTAATACGTTTGACCCTAGCAGGGGCAGTCGTGTCCAGGGTTGAGCGAAGCACACATTCTAATTGCTCATTTACACACTCAAGATGATTTATCTCCGTAGGTGTATTAAATTTTAAGTCTGGCAGGTTTTTAATAAACACAGCTGGAGTAGCAGATGTGATAGTGCGCTTGGTGTGATAACGAGGCAGAAGGATTTTATTTAAACAGTGCCCAGCAATGCACCCTGTCGCAAGAGGGGACCTTATTAAGGGTAAACTAAACAAAACCCTACATAATGATGCAAATTTAGTTATGGTGCATGTTACTTACACCTATTACACACATTGTGGACCTCACCCAAACCATTTACATGGCTGTGATTTTGGCTTCAATCACTCACACACACAGCATGCACACATGCACATGTATGCGAGCACGCGTACACACATACACACCCTCACAAGCTTGCACACACACACACACACACACACACACACACACACTTTTTAAAATGGCAAGTTGCAAATAGAATTTATACACAATATCTGTTAACTGCTGCCAGACAAGAGATTCTCGACCTCTGCTTCCACAGTACATCACGGCATGCTTTAACAGATCTCAGATCTCACCCATTACATAAAAAAAGAATAAAACTATTATTCAGAATTATTAAAGTCTGTGATGTTTTACGATGGTAACGAGTGTACCGGCTGCATTGGGTTCTATGTTACATATCCCTTCATTTACCCAGAACATGTATTTCCAAACTCTACCACTATACATTCTCTGGGCAGTGTTATAAAAACAAGATATCTGATGGGTTCAGATGAATTATGTGATTTGCAACTCTAACCAGTGGTGTGTGATCAGTGAGATGATTATATTCAGACCCAGAGATCTGATGTGCCTGGCAAACCACACGTTCCACCTGGAAGTAAAAGAAAACTTCACCATGGCACAACTGGACATTCTGGACCAAGTGCCTATGGACTCTGACATCTCTCCATGGTGGCAAGACACTTTTTGTGAGGAGGACACAAACATTCTGACGGACACAATACAACTAGTGCAGCAGCTCATCGAGAGGACCAAGTGCCACCTAACTCAGGCACAGGTGGAAGTGAACCTAGCTGAGTGGACAACCAGCATCCTAATTAGCTCGTCCACCCTGTCTGCACAGTACACTTACACATGGTCGGACTGGACCTTCAGAGGGTGCGTCTTGTTCAGCATATTGCTGTGCATACGCAACATCATACAGTGCTGTTATTTCCAGAGGGGCATCTCTACACTCCATTCATCTTTGACTGCCACACAGGTTTTAGTACCGCTAAAGGACTCTGTTTTTAGATGTCCCTGAGAGGGGATTTGTAGTAAAAATGCAATTATCCTATAAATTAAAGGCCTGTACTATTATGTGGCAGATGCTATTTTGTTTCAGAATGTATGTGTGTCTATGGTGTGTTTGGTATATATGAGATCCATATTTCAAGGAGACCAAGGTGGTGAGACATACAGCACTGTACAATGGTTGCACGTTAATGCACAGAACGGACACTCATTTTTGACCGTATGAGACACCATTTGCTTGGACAGAGAAGTGTCATTTCCTCAAACCAAAGGTGTCGTCATTCCCAACAGTATGGGGTCTAACACTCTCACCTGAGACAGAAAAGAATGACTGTTTCAGCTGACCAACACCCGTATGGTAACTAACTGAATTACCATCTCAAACAGGACTGTGCACCTCAAGACACACACACCAAGTCAGCTAACACCCATGTGATAACTTTGTCCTCTTGTTAGATCAAAGATTTCCAAATAGTATAAAGATTTGTAGCTACAGAACCAGAGGAGGATTTTCAGATTTCAGAGAACTTTCCAAAGGCCGACACTCGTTACCATCACGATCCATCATCTCTTGTAAGTTTATATTATTTGTGATATTTTTACTTTCTGTACTCTGTGTTATTATCTGTCTTTTATAATAAATTTACTGTTACTCCTTTCTTTATATTAGTCTTCTAGTAGTCCTTTCTTATACAGATAATGTATGTGTTGTAGCGGAATACGACTACACTTTAAATTGATTAAATTTAATGAACAAACGGGGCACCACCGGATTGTTTGGGGGCTGGTAGATCCGGAAAACCAGTTGAAAGAGAAAAAGCGAAATTGATCAGGAAGTCAATATGGGCGACTTCAGTCTAGGTCTGAATAGTGAATTCAAAGTTATTTTTCTCGACCTTTGATTGAATAAAACTCTCACATAGATAAGTTTATTAACTACAAACAAGGCAATGCCAACTGACAATCTAAAGTAATGGCATGTATATCACAGTATTAAGATCAGGAAATGATGGCAAACATATATATATCACAGTTTAAGATCAGAAAACAAGGTGATTCTATGTGCAACTTAGTGAGTTACTAGTAACACAAATTATGGTGAAACGTGAATAGTATGGTGGAAACTACTTAGGCATGGATAGTCTGCGTTGAAGCGGGGTTTAAAATTAAACGCAAGGTTCGAGAGCCAGGGACCCAGAAAAAAAGCCACAAAGCTGTACTTGCCTTTAGCAGAAGCTCGCGCAAGATGGTGGGCACGGGTACCGGGCCTCGCCTGTTGTCAGAAGGCACAATCGTGGAAAGGCGGCGGTCTATCTTCAGATGAAACACGGCCGTTCGGTGGGCCTCTCGATGGTGTAGGCTCTTGGCTTCTCGGTTATTGCAGAAATGCAACCGTGGAACCACAGATGTTTTGCAGGCTGCGCCTTCGGCTTTCTTCCCAGCTTTGGCTGCAGGGGTCTCATGGTCCTCGAAGATTGCGTTCTCGCACACTCAGATATTTACCCTGGCCACAGGTAAAGGCTAAGTCTGACACGCACTTCCACCACACGCTTCAAAAAGACTTGGAAAACTAGGATATACAAACGTGGTCAAACGTGAAGATCATCTTTGCTAGTTGGTCTTTCACTACATTCTTCAGCTTATTTTCTACCGAACTGCTAAACTGCTGGACAAAGAGAAACTTAAACGTAAAATAAAACGCAAAGAAGTCTAAAACAAAGGAAAAGAAACTTAGACAAAGGAACAAGACTCCAAACGACCTTAAGAACAAAAAACAAAGAACTTAACATAACTGCCGCTGCTAGCCAGCGGCAAAAGTTTTGTATGCGTCCTGACGTAAGCGATCAGAGGCAGGGGCATAGGGGTTTGCCCTGGACTTAGCCAAAGAGAAGTTGACTCTGCATCAAGTCCCTCCTCTCGTTGGGCATGTCCTCTCTTTCCCGTCTGTTGGTATGCACGGATACAGAAGTTATAACTTTGGATTAATATATTTGTACATATCTAGGATGTCTAAGTGTATCACATAAGAACAAAAATCCTCAAAGTTACAAGTTTAGTTGCAGGATTTCGGGTACAAAGTTCCGATTATCAAGAGCACCTTGAATTTATAAACTAGGACATCATTAAGGCATTCTAAACTACAGCACATACATTTGTTATTCCTCGAACAAATAAGGATACGATCAATACAATACATTCTGAATAACAACTTACATTTCTGGTCCTCTATAAGTGTAAATAGGTAAATAGGCCCTTTAAAGATGCTAATATTTTCCTAACTACGACACAAAACTGGACCATATTGAATATGGAATGGTCATTATACTAAAGACATTAAACAAATAGACGGCCTGGTGGGACAAGTTGGTCGTAAAAGTGAAATGTGGGCAGGCATCTTTGTTTTTCTTTACAAAAGTTAGGCCAGACTTCTCCTGCAAAGAGGAAGTCTAGGAGTATGGAGTGTCAGAAAACCTTTTAAGACTAACACATTGGCTTAATTACGATGGTGAGGTGCAGGGGTTATCTGATCGCTTGGCCAGATCCTAAGTTTCTCCTGTCGGATTGAGAAAAAAGGTTGTTTGTTGTGTGAAGAGTCTGTCCAGATGGTGGGCCTTCGCATTCCAAAGTGTGTAATGTTTGTGACTTGATGGAGAGATTGTAGATAAAGAATAACCATATTTCGAATGGCTGTCCATCCAGCTATTGACGCTACAGTGTGATAATAGATCTCTTGAAAGCTGTATAGTTAGATACATTAACAGTCAACCTCTGCCATATGTGAAAGACTAGATCTTGATACAATTCTAGCTGGCATGTTGATACAAAACCTCTGAACTAACTTAATGCATTAATACACTAGACACGTTGTAACCGACCTCTGACAGACTTAAATAAGGTGTAATATTGCATTATATAATATGCACTGAGTTTGGAATTTGGAGTCAGATATTAAATTGAACTTGCAGTCAGATATTAAACTAATTTGGAGTCAGATCATAACAGTAATAACACGCATCTATCTAGGGCTGAAACGATTCATCGAGTAATTCGATTAGTAAAATGCTTCGATTAAATTTTTTTGCTTCGAGGCTTCGTTTAACAAAAAACTGCCCTGCCCGCAGCGCGGAACTGCGCGCGGAACAATATTTCGGTCCGGAACTTTTTTGCCGCTGCACACCTGTACCTCAACAACACACGGAGCGGAGAGCTGGCGGTGAATAAACATGGCAGAAGCAAAGTAGTCAAGATGAAGAGGTGGAGGGCGGGGGCGAAGAAAAAGGCAAAGATAGTCTAAAGTCTGGGGTGGTCCCAGCGCGTCTATTGCAAAATGAACTGGCGTACCATAACAGCACAACGTCGATGATTCAACACTTGAACAGAAAACACCCTTCGTGGACGGTGCCAGAAACTCCAGCGGAAACCAGGTAAGTCATGTTTGGGGCTCAATACATTTTAATTTGTCTGATATAACGCGCAGCGACTGTACAGTATGATATGCAGTCACGTGGTGTTTATGCTAGCTTGCACTTTCAGTGCACATGCATTTTGCACCTATGTTTATACTTACATTAAGCTCCTAACTAGGTGCTGATATATTAATCTAAACAGTTAAGACTGGTGGTTATTTTTCTGGCCATTTATGAATGCATTTCACTACCCTGAATATTAAGTGTATGAATAAAAAGAAGAACACTAACAAGAAAACAATGTAGAAAAATACATTACTAATAAAAAAACAAATCAGAGAGTATATCAGATTAAACATGGACTAAATCAGAACTACATTAGAACTAAATCAGATCTAGATCTAAACTGCCAGCCTCAAAACCCTCAAGCTAATCTTTTATTTCTTTGCCTTTTTCTCTTTTTTTTTTTTTTTTTAGCAGATCCCAACGGACCATGACGAGTTTCTTCAGAACGAGACCATCATGTTCTACAGAGCAAGCAGCTGAATATACAGACACTCTTATTTATTTTATTGCCTCTTAAAAATGCCATGTTTCAGACTCGGAGTATTAAATTGGGACTTTATGTTCTTTTTTTTCTATTCATAATGCATTTAAAATGTGCAATAAATGATTCTAATTAAATTCAAAATGTTTGTTTATTGCAGTATCTTAATTTACTAATAGTATGTCTTATTCGATTCATCGATTAATCGAAAAAATAATCGCTAGATTACTCGATTACTAAAATAATCGATGGCTGCAGCCCTACATCTATCCTTCGACTGCGTCCTATTTCCGTCTGTGGTCATAGAGTCGTAGAGGGTTAATAAGAGCTCTGATAATCTCTGACATATAAACCCTACAACTGTATTTGTGCACGACTTGTAACAACAAAGATATGGTGGTGGATGTACATTTGCTTATTTTTAGATGTTTTATATGAAACTTTGTGCCCAAAATGAATGTATCTTAAAGTTAAATGTAATTTCTGTGTATTTATTGTGCAACCTTAAATCAGAAAAATTTGGGACAGTACGGAAAATGCAAATAAAAATATATGCGGAGTTTCTTACATTTCCTTTGACTTTGCAGAAAGTATGAACCCAAGATATTTCGTTTTTTTTCTGGTCAACTTAATTTAATTTGTTAATAAACATCCATTTCTGCATTTCAGGCCTGCAACACATTCCAAAAAGAAGTTGGGACAGGGACAATTTAGGGCTAGTAATAAGGTAAAAATAGAACTGGAGCTACATCTAGGAACTACTATTTGTTTTCTAAAGAAAATATGCTTACTGACTGCATCTGTAACCTTGTTTCTTCATCATCAGTATGTTCATTTTTGACCTTTACATTGTCTGGCCCATTTTGAAGAGACTCATACAAGAGTTCAGATAGGAAACATGGACTCTGTCCCCCATGGTCGATCAACATTGCCATGATCTGGTCAGCACAGAAGTATCCATTGTCTTTCATTGCTGTTATCCAATTAAATTAAACATCACATGACAAGAGGTTTATGTCACAAAGCTACCCATCTGTGTGAAAACATTTTGGGTCTTTTTTCAATCATGGTATTAACTGCTAAATTTCATTTTCCACCAAAGTATTACCGATACAAAAGCTGAATATTCTTGCTTTTCCTCACAAATCATTTCAAGTATTGTAATCATAATATAAGATAAATCCAAAAGTGGACCCTTTGCTTATTTTCTTTTTTTCCCCAAGAACTTAACCTACTCAAGTTGGGTTGTGTTTATAAATCACAAATAATATGCACAGATCATGTTAAACATTGTCAACCACCTACCATTCAAAAGACCCTTACAGACAACATACATACACATAAAATACTGTATAATGCATGTTATAGCATTATGGGATTTACTGTTGAGGGACTGGGAAGATTGCTGAGATAACCCTGTTAGAGGTCCTACCTTTTATCGACGCTAGAGGGCAGCATCGGTCTACTTTTCCCCGGTAGGATCTCTGTCAGCCACTGCAATCAAGCTGTCTGTCAGAAAGCACCTTGATTGCAGCAGATATGCTTCACCTGCTACTCCTGGCTATTTAAGAGCCTTGCCAGTTGTAGTAGGTGTTGCATCTTCGCAATCTACACGCCACTTGTGCCCCCCGATCGCCGCTACGACGTTTATTGAGCGATTGCCGGGTTCTGCGTGTTTTTGAGACCTCACCCATCTCTCTTCTCCGATACGGAGAGCCCTCCCGCGCTTCCGTTTGTTTTTATTTATTTATTTTGTCAGGGTTAGAGGACGAGCTGGCCTCGCAAAGGAGGTCAGTTCCCGTAGCGCTGGGAAGCGTGAGGTAATCATTAGGGAAGTAGGTCAGTGTAGGGTGAGCATGTTACGCGCTCATTTTATTTCAAAGCGTTCCCCTCGCTTCCTTCTTCCTCCCTCGCGATTCCCGGCGCTGTGCGCCGTTCTGCGCCTGTACACCACCTCGCATTTTGCTCGGACCATGCCTCCCTGCTTCTCCTCAGGGCGGGTGGGGGTTTTTCCCCTCCGCCTTTCTCTCTCTCTCTCTCTCTCTCTCTCTCTCTCTGTAGCACGGCAGTAAGATTCTGTGTGGGTGTGTGTGAGATAGCAGATTCGTTCAGCTCACTCATCCACACAGAGGCTCACTTATTCTTTGTCATTTATTCATTTATATTTTATTAATCATTGTTTTATTTCTTTTATTTATTTCAGTTCATTAATACCATCTGGAGGTAACTGCATTTGGGTCCCAACCCTTATTTTTCAGTTTTGACGGTTCGTCACAGTTTTTAGATGTTACATTCTAACATTTGAGTAACAGTCAACTTATATGGGAGTTAGCATCAGAAGACATTTGCGTTTGTACAATTCATGCATTATGTTGTAGATTTAAACAAGTATAGTTTATATGTTTGTCAGCACAAAATATTACTTAATTTGAATCTCATCATTCAAGTTTTCTTGAACTTTTTAAACCATTATTAAGTATTTAATGGCATCGTTAAAGTTTAAGTTTCTTTGTACATGTAAACAAAAATATTTATCACATTTGTCACTGTCTGATATATTTGCAAATTCACAGCTGCTGTTAAGAGGGAGCCAAGGAGGAGCAGATGATCTCAGGATCCCAGTCCAACACAACGTTTATTGTAAAAGTCCAACCAAAAGTAAATGCACGCACGTGACCGGGTAGGCACAATCCAAACAACAGCAAGGTCAAACTAATTAGCCCGAGTGGGAGTGAATAATACCAATAACGAGCCATGAAGCATTAGTACCCTGAATGGAAATTATACTAATAACAATAAAGATGATAACAGCAACAACGACAAAATGGCACCAAAGCTAACAATACAAATAGTCAGAATATGTGAATGAAGGGAAACAGGGAAAGCACAGTAAACTCAGAACCCCAGGGGGAAGTTGTGTAGACCATGAAAAGCTAGAGTAGCTAAGCTACGAGAGGCTATGCTAAGCTATGAGCAGCTATGGAAAGCTATGAGAGCTGAGCCAAGCTATCAGAAGCTAGGAGAGGTATGCTAAGCTGTGCTAGGCTAAGAGACGCTATAGCCGGCTAGGGAAAGCTGTGCAAACAATAAAACCTACCACGGAAGAAAGCAAAACAAAATAAACTCACAGGGCAACTTACAAGGGTGGGCACAGCCGCAGACAGAATTAAACCGAGGGGATGTGAACGTGCACTAACCTTGGAACGTTCCCTATTTGATTGAATTCTTCCAAAATTAATGTTTAAATAATTCAACTGTTGTTTTGTATTCATCTTGTTCCTAAAAAATATTGTTAACTATTCTAAAAAGATATAACGTACATGTTCATGTTGATTTGGACTACAATTCCCTGCTGTATTTTGCAAGTGCAAGTGCTTCCATTTTGTATTATTTTGTCCTGTCACGCTTGCCGTACTCCAGTAGCTTTTGGCATGGCGCTGAAGGTGAGCATGAAAAACGCTCCGCAAACTATTTCATGTTTAGATAAGTTCCAATACTTTTGAGGTGAACTATTGCAAGCATGAACTTCAATATTTTTGTGACAATATCTGACTGCTGCTTCCGTTAAGTTTCGATGCATATTTTATCGGTTTTATCACACATTCTTAACGAAGTTGAGTAGTGCAGTAGTTTTGGCGCCAAGTGAACCTCTCGGACAATTAACTGGAATTTAAGGGAAGCTTAATCGTGTTTGCGTCTCTTTATTTTTATAGAGCTCATGTGCAGTTGCGGAAACATGATTTGAGAATGGATTGTGTACTTGTATGTGCAGGTATGTTGTAGTCATGTTATTTTCAATGATGTTTAAGAAGAGAAAAAAAACCCCTCAGTGCTAAAACCTCATTTAATAATTGTACAAGTGAAGCTGCATTATTTTATGTTAATTTAATTTTAGTACTAAATATGAAGGTCAGTATGTGTGTTGTAAGAAGTACTGTGTAATTACTATAAAACACACATTATGACTTACATCAGTAGCTTTCGGCACGGCGCTGGAGAGCTCATGTGCAGTTACGTAAACATGATTTGAGAACGGATTGTGTACTTATATGTGCAGGTACAATAAAGCACAACAGAGAGGAGAGTATCACGACTCCGTCGTCATTGTTGCTACTGCTTCTTAACCGCAGACATCTTTACAGGAGTTTCATTACACAACGCAGAGTCTGTTGCATGGGTACTGCACCCATACCCTAGGTGCAGCATCCGTCACACAGAGAAAACCTGCAGAGAAAACTATAATCCAAAGGGGCGAAACCAGAGAGAAAACAATGATCCAGCGGGGCGAAACCACAGAGAAAACTATAATCCAACGGGACGAAACTGCAGAGAAAACAACGATCCAGCGGGGCGAAACCACAGAGAAAACAATGATCCAGCGGGGCAAAACCGCAGACAAACAAAAGAGTGACATCCACAAAAACGAAAAGTGAGCTAATGCTCCCGCAAAGTTCAGCGGAAAACTCTGGGCTTAAATAAGTTCCGTAATCAAAATGAAACGAGTTCCCTGTGTTCCCGCGGCCATCTTGCCAGTGCGTGGGATTGTGGGTGATGTAGACCGTTCGCCCACGACGGCAAAATCCTGCTTGCTTATGTTGCTGCTATATTCATCTGAACATTACTGTCAAAGGAGCAGACAAAATGAACATATTTCCAGTAAACTATATATTATGTCAGAGCAAAATACAAGTAAGTGTTTAAAGACAACCAGTGTGAAATACCATATTGTCATTGTCACTATACTGGGCCGAAATACACAGTTCTTGAAATCTTCAGCATTACCTAACTATTGTTTTCCTCACTTAAAATGACCTTGTCAGGCCGGACATAAATGGACTTCTGAGGTAAGAATTGGCTCAAATAGTTGTTGTAGCATGGCATCAAAACTTGCAAACTGAGAGAATTAATAGCACACTGCAAAAGACATCCATTCGGATGGAATGAGGTACAGGCTGTGGTTTGATTAGAGTCTTTAGGTAAGATGGTGCTGATCCATTTTTGGCTTTGTAGGCAAACAGGGTTTTGAAACATAATTCAAAATATTTTATTACAGTTAGCACATATTCAGAATCTCTGATATATCTGGGTTTTGCTGATTAGTTCATGATGATCATGTACACACGTGAAAATAACAAATTAAATCTAAAATAAATAAATAAAAGGAAAATGTTTTTTTTTTTTTTTTTTCTTTAAAAAGAAAAGAATACAGTGACTATGTAGAGAGATATGTTGAATGTGACATGATGTGTATATAGTGCGGATCGAGTCCTGTATTGTAGTAATGAAGTATATATACACAGTTCAGTGGGGCAAAAAAGTATTTAGTCAGACACTGATTGTGCAAGTTCTCCTACTTAGAAAGATGAGAGAGGTCTGTAATTTTCATCATAGGTACACTTCAACTATCAGAGACAAAATGAGAAAAAAAATCCAGGAAATCACATTGTAGAATTTTTAAAGAATTTAATTGTAAATTATGGTGGAAAATAAGTATTTGGTCAATAAATTTCGTTCAGCTCAGTAGTTTGTAACATAACCTTTGTTGGCAATGACAGAGGTCAAACATTTCCTGTAAGTCTTCACCAGGTTGGCACACACTGTAGCTGGTATTTTGGCCCATTTCTCAATGCAGATCTCCTCTAGAGCAGTGATATTTTGGGGCAACACGGACTTTCAACTCCCTCCACACATTTTCTATGGGATTGAGGTCTGGAGACTGGCTAGGCTACTCCAGGACCTTGAAATGCTTTTTACAGAGCCACTCCGTCGTTGCCCGAGCGGTTCCATCTTCAATGCTCTCACTGATGGAAGGAAGGAGGAATGTTGGAAGGGTCTTTATTTAGCAGGATGATGGCCTGTGGAGGGAGGGATCCTGGTGTCTGAGGGGAGTGGTGGCTGAGGCCGTCATGTCCCCAACACAACACTTTGGCCCCAACTTCACATAGACGGGAGGTTGGAGTGGCCCACTCCAATCATTCGGCTGGTCAGGACATGCCCTAGATGCATCTCTTTTGGGATTCCTAGAAGGCCCTGGCTCAGGGTCAATCGAGCGCTTGTAACATCTAGTGTATCGAGTATATCACCCCTGTATTCCTAATGCATAACCTGCTGGATATCCGCGGCTCTGTACATTCCCTTGTTGGACTCCGTGGTGGGTGGGGAGCAAGGGAGATGAACCTATAAAACTTTAAACATGGATAACATAACAACCCACAAATGTCGCTTTCTCGATCTCGCTAATGAGTTAGATAAACCAGTTGGGACCGTCTCTTTTAGTACTATACTAAAAACTGGCCCAGATTCATAGTTCTGGAATCTGATCAACCAGACCTTAGTTTGATCAAGCTATCACCCTTCGTGATCCAAGAAGGCATTATGGGTATAGCTGGTACAGTTAAAGATGCAAAGAAACTCCGATCAGGACAAATTCTGGTTAAGTGTGTTAAAAAAGTCCAAGCTGAAAATTTGTTGAGTATTAAATCATTCGTAAACATTAAAACTAAAGCTTTTCCTCACCCAACACTTAACAGTTGCAAAGGAGTGATCCGATGTAGAGAATTGTCAGATATGGAAGACGCAGAGATTACTTATGAATTGATTCCGCAAGATGTAATACATGAAAAAAGAAATGTAATTAAAGAACAAGGTGTCTTGTGTAAGAAAAATACTTGTATGGTCACTTTTAACAAAACTACACTTCCTGCAAGGATTGCAATAGGGTATATGACAGTGGAAGTGGCACTCTACATTCCTAATCCACTACGTTGTTTCAAGTGCCAAAAGTATGGCCATGGGTCCTCTGCTTGCAGAGGCAAGGCAACCTGCCACAACTGTGGGGGAGAAGAACATGCTGCACCCTGCCAAAAACCAGCTAAATGCAGAAATTGTGGGGGACCGCACCCTGCATCTGATAGAACATGCCCGGCCTGGGCCAGAGAGAAAGAAATACAAAAATTAAAGTATACCAGGAAGATAAGTCATCCGGAAGCCACAAAACTGGTGACATAACTAAACAACTTCCAGTTTGAGAGATCATTTGCGGGAGTAGTAAGAGACTCACTGTCAAAGCCTTGCCAAACTGATATTACATGGCTGCAAGGAGACAAACCCAAGAGTGCTACGATTTCTCCCACCCCAACAGAACAAACCACGACTAAAACAAAGGCTACAACCACTCAGTGTCCTACCACAGCCTTGCAGATGACTGGAAAACCTGAAAAGAGTACGAAGTCAACACTGGCAAAGTAAGCAGGAAACCAATCGGCTTCCAGTACAAAACGAACACGGACTCCCAAAAAAAGGACCTGGACGATATAGAAATGAACGACGGTGGACACCACAGAACCAGAAGTCTTTCACCCCTAACGAGTATAAAAACAAAACTCCACATTCCAGGAAAACAAATGATGACAAACCCAATAATTCAATGGAACTGTAGAAGTCTATGAGCAAACTACAATGAGCTAACACACATAACCCTCATTCCATCTGTGATCTGCCTTCAGGAAACATTACTAACCCCTACTCATAAAATATCCCTGAAGAATTTTGTTCCTTACCATAGCTATGGCCCAAATATAGGCAGACCAGCAGGAGGCACTACTATTTTAATAAGACATGACATACCCCACAAACCTATACAGCTTAACTTCCAAATTCAGGCTGTAGCCATACGTGCATCGAAAATTATTCGTAAATCACTGACAATATGCAACATATACATCCCACCAAGTGCCACCCTCTCATTAACAGCACTGGAGGACCTGCTAGAGCAACTTCCCCCACCATTCTTACTAGTGGGGGATTTCAATGGTCATAACCCATTATGAGGGAGTCAACGTTCAAATAGCAGGGGAAAAATCATCGAGGACCTCATCAATTCGAACAACCTTTGCTTGATGAACACAAATAGAAGCACGTATCTACACCCGGGACACGGAACCTACTCTACCCCAGATATGTCACTCAAACCTACTTTCGGAATTCTCGTGCGGCATTTGGGAGGATTTGTGTGGAAATGCCCACTTCCCAGTCTTTATAACACCTGACAAACCCCAGGCCACTCCTTTCCCCCAACAATGGAAGTTCACAGCAGCGAACTGGCAAGCCTTCCAAACACTCTGCCAACAAAGGCTAAACATAAACCCTACCCAATGCCCCATTGATATAAACTGGTTCACCTCTACCCTTAAAAAAATAGCGGATGAAACAATCCCAAAAACTACAAGACCGACAAGGAGGCACAACCCCTAGTTCAATGTTGATTGCAAGCAAGCAATTCGACGTTGGAAGAGGACTGAAAGAACCTTCAATACTCACCCAACCTCTGAAAATCTAGATGGACTAAGAATCGCTAGAGCCAATGCTTGACAAGTAATAAACCAAGCCAAAAGACACAGCTCATTTTGTCAGTAACATTACCGTCAACACAGACCCAAGAAAGATCTGGAACCTGCTTCGTAGAATACAGGGGAAAGGAAACCAACCACTTGTCGAATTTATCAAAATTGGCCATCAAATCATAGAAACTGAAATGGAAATAGCCCAACAATTAGCTGGAGTCTTCCAAACAGCATCTGCCAACGACAATCTCACTCCTGAATTCCGGATACTAGACGAATGACACAGAACCGTACAATCAAGACTTCACCATGGATGAACTAAATATTGCTATTCAGAAGGCACATAACACAGGAGCAGGTCTAGACAATATTCATTACCAAATGATTAAATCTCTACCATCCACCTCAAAAAACTTGCTGTTGAAGATACTCAATATGACATGGGACACTGGACAAGATACCAGACATATGGAAGGAGGCAACCATCATCCCACTCCCAAAACCTGGGAAGGATCCTAGCCTACCATTCAACTACAGACCCATAGCTTTAACCATCTGTCTATGCAAGACGATGGAACGCATGGTTAACAACAGACTACTGTGGGAACTTGAGAATAATAAAACACAGTGAATTCCAGAGCAGGTTCAGAAAATGCAGGGGTACAATGGATAACTTGGTAAATCTGGAGGCTTTTATCCGAGATGCATTCATTAAAAAGGAGCATGCAGTTGTCGTATTCTTTGACATTGAGAAAGCCTATGATACAACCTGGAGATATGGCATTCTGAGAGATCTCCAGCAAGCCGGTCTTAGAGGTCGACTACCAATTTTTATCAACAGTTTCCTTCCAGACAGAGGTTTTAAAGTGAAAATTAATTAAACTTATTCGGAAAGTTAAACTCAAGAAATGGGAGTCCCACAAGGATGCATTCTATCAGTCACACTATTTAATCTAAAAATAAACAGTGTGGCAAAAGTCAAGTCAAGTCAGATTTATTTATATAGCGCTTTTTACAATGGAGCATTGTCTCAAAGCAACTTTACAAGTTTAGATTATCTCTATTGGATAACTACGTCCAATCCCAAATTGAGCAAGCCTAGGGCAACAGTGGCAAGGAAAAACTCCCTGAGTTATAGGAAGAAACCTTAGGAGGACCAAGACTCCTCCGTGGGCAGCGTAGATGATAAATCTAAGAGCGAAACTGAGTCAAAGTTCGAATAAAATGTGAAGTATGCACATCGACATTAAGTGGCCCGGGTATGATGGGGCTGGAGCTGATGACGGAAGCAGCTTGAGTGGAGCTACAGCAGATGAACATCATGTGTGGGGCTGGAACTGCCGGAACACAGCTCGGAGAGAAAACAGAAAATGTAATTAGTTATTGATTAAGAGCACAGTGTCTGTTAACAATCACTGATGCCATGTCAATCACTGATGCCAAGTGTAGCATGAGACCCCGGCAGCATTAGCTAGAGCAGCATAGCTAGAAAGAGGAGAACTGGTAGGAAAACACAGCCAAGAGGGATCACATGAGACATTGGCAACCCCACAGGAGGCAGAAGACAGCAACCCAACGTCTCTGATCACCATAAGACTCTTTGACTATGAACCCCCAGCTCTGCCCTTATTGACCAGAAGTGATCTCACCAGGCACTTTTTCAGCATGTATGTTGATGACATTTGCATAGGAGCTAGAGGGAAAAATATGGCCAACATTGAACGTCTTTTGCAACAAAACATTGATAGTATTCTGAAGTGGTCTACACAAAATGGGTTCAAATTTTCCAAAGAAAAGACAATGGCTATTCATTTCTGCCAAGGAAAGGGCCTTCACCCAGACCCACAACTCCACCTTGACAACACACTTATCCAGTTTGTAAAGGAAGCAAGATACTTGGGATTAATCCTGGATACTAAACTTAATTTTATCCAACACATTGACACTGTAAAGAAAAAATGCATGCAAAGGCTGAACTTCATGAAAGTTCTGGCCAGCACCAGATGGGGTGCTGAATCCCGGCCCCTCTTTCAGCTGTACAGAGCAACGGTCAGATCCAAACTTGACTATGGCAGCATAATATACGGTGCCGCCAGGAAATCCTATTTAAACAGGCTAAATTCAATACACCACTCCGGCATAAGATTAGCTCTTGGAGCCTACCGTACTTCCCCTATACACAGCCTTTATGTTGAAGCCCAAGAACCATCGCTTGAACACAGAAGAACGAAGCTCTCACTTCAATATATTGTAAAACAACGTGCAAAACCCTGCTTATGGAACTGCCTTTACCACACCCTTACTCCCTCTGTATGAATCAAGACCTAACTTCATCAGACCCCTTGGAATGAGAATGAAACAGCATCTGGAAAAACTTGATGTAAACATGAACTCAATCAGCTACACATTCACAATGCCTCTTCCTCCCTGGAAAATAATCAAGCCAAGTATTATCATGGATCTGACCAAAAACAAGAAACTGGCCACTCACCCAAATAAATATCTGACGGTTTTCCTGAATATAAGAGAACAATACCCAGCACACTTCACCATTTATACTCACGGATCTAAGACTACAAGCAAGTAACTGCGGCAGTTGTGACAAAGAAAGAATCTGCAAGTATTGGCCTACACCCACTGAGTTCAATTTTTACTGCAGAAGCACAAGCCCTACTCATGGCACTCAACTTTATGGGTGCAACGCGAAAAGAACAAGCTCTGATCTGCACAGACTCCAAATCTTGCATTCAAGCACTCGAGAGCCTAAACACTAAACACCCTCTAATACATGAAGCGCTAAACAGGATACAATTTCTACAACGCAATAACAAGGATGTATAGTTATGCTGGGTCCCAGGTCACTGTGGGATCCCAGGAAAACTTTTATCGTCTGACGCTGTTCTTCGCACGGACCAAGCATAGGTTGGACCAGGTCATCATCTCTGTGTGTCGTATTGGACACACCAGACACACCCATATGCACCTTCTACGAGGGGACACTCCAGTTTTTTGCAGAGCATGCCGCAAACCATTAACAGTGAAACATTTTGTGACAGATGCTCAATGTATATTCAACACCAACGTCTTGCGGGTATACCACAGACAATGAATGAAGCACTGAAACATGAAAACACTGATAAAATACTTACTTTTCTCAAAATCACTGGACTAAAATCACAGCTGTAGACCACATACCGTTATGAGTGTGTGGACTTTCAGCTGACACCTGGATGTTTACCATTCCTGCCATGTAAATGACCTAAGTGTATACATGGTGTTAAACACACAAACAAACCAACAAACAAACCTTGCCCTATTCTTCATCCCAGATGAATAGAGATCATCAAGGGTGGAGAGTGGACAGCCGATGATTTTCTCTGCACATCGCACAGTTCCCTGTAGCTTAGGCTTGGTGTGCAGAGTTACAGATCCAAACCAGACGAAGATGGAGGACGTGATGATGGACTCTATTATTGTATGAAACAGGCCTGGACAGAAATGATGGTACCCCTGAAAAATGTGACCAAAGGGACATATTAAATCAAGGTGTGTTCACTAATTAGCATCACAGGTGTCTACAATCTTGTAATCAATCAGTGGGCCTATATATAGGGCTTCAGGTAGTCACTGTGCTATTTGGTGACAAGGTGTTCCACGCTCAACATGGACCAGAGGAAGCAAAGGAAAGAGTTGTCTCAGGACATTAGAAAGAAAATGATAGACAAGCATGTCAAAGGTAAGGGTTATAAGACCATCTCCAAGCAGCTTGATGTTCCTGTGATTACAGTTGCATATATTATTCAGAAATGTAAGACCCATGGGAATGTAGCCAACCTCCCTGTACGTGGACGCAGGAGAAAAATTGATGACAAATCAAAGAGACGAATAATATGAATGGTAACAAAAGAGCGAAGAAAAATCTAAAGAGATTAAAAGTGAACTTCAAGCTCAAGGAACATCAGTGTCAGATCGCACCATCCGTCGACATTTGAGCCAAAGTGGGCTTAATGGGAGACGACCAAGGAGGACACCATTGTTGATAACAAAACATCTGCATTTACCACAGAGTGTTATGTCATTTTTTTTTTTTTATTTGGCTCAGTCACATCCTCAGACATCACATTTACAGAACTTTAAAAATGTATCCCCTGACATCCCAAAGATGGATTAAACATTAGTTTTTGATCAGTAAAACACAGCTATATGAAGATATTGAGCATCAAGCTCGTGTCCCACTTTACTAGTGTTCACTATACATATACACACGTGGACAAAATTGTTGGTACCAATCAGTTAATGAAAGAAAAACCAACAATGGTAACAGAAATAACTTTAATCTGACAAATGTAATAATAAATACAAAGTCTATGAAAATGAACAAATTAAAGTCAAAAATAGCTTTTCAACCATGCTTCAACAGAATTATAAAAAAAAATAAACTCATGAAACAGGCCTGGACAGAAATGATGGTACCCTTAACTTAATATTTTGTTGCACAACCTTTTGAGGCAATCACTGCAATCAAACAATTCCTGTATCTGTCAATGAGACTTCTGCACCTCTCAGCAGATATTTTGGCCCACTCCTCATGAGCAAACTGCTCCAGCTGTCACAGGTTTGAAGGTTGCCTTTTCCAGACAGCATGTTTCAGCTCCTTCCAAAGATGCTCAATAGGATTTAGGTCAGGGCTCATAGAAGGCCACTTCAGAATAGTCACGTGTTTTCCTCTTAGCCATTCTTGGGTGTTTTGGGTCATTATCCTGTTGTAAGACCCATGACCTGCAACTGAGACTAAGCTTTCTGACACTATGCAACACATTTCCCCTTCAGAATTCCTTGATAGTCTTGAGACTTCATTGTACCCTGCACAGATTCAAGACACCCTGTGCCAGATGCAGCAAAGCAGTCCCAGAACATATCAGAGCCTCTTCCATGTTCCACAGTAGGGACAGTGTTCTTTTTTTTATATGCTTCATTTTTCCGTCTGTGAACATAGAGCTGATGTGGTTTGCCAAAAAGTTCCATTTTTGTCTCATCTGTCCATAGGACATTCTCCCAGAAGCTTTGTGGCTTGTCAACATGTAGTTTTGTTTTCCACAATGGTGTCCTCCTTGGTCGTCTCCCATTAAGTCCACTTTGGCTCAAACATCAACGGATGGTGTGATCTGACACTGATGTTACTTGAGCTTGAAGTTCACCTTTAATTTCTTTAGAAGTTTTTATTGGCTCTTTTGTTACCATTCGTATTATCCGTCTCTTTGATTTGTCATCAATTTTCCTCCTGCTTCCACGTCCAGGGAGGTTGGCTACAGTCCCATAGGTCTTACATTTCTGAATAATATATGCAACTGTAGTCACAGGACCATCAAGCTGCTTGGAGATGGTCTTATAACATTTATCTTTAGCATGCCTGTCTATAATTGACTAATAAGTGACTACCTGAAGCCCTATATATAGGTCCACTGACTGATTACAAGATTGTAGACACCTGTGATGATAATTAGTGAACACACCTTGATTTAACATGTCCCTTTGGTCACAATTTTCAGAAGTACCATCGTTTCTGTCCAGGCCTGTTTCATGAGTTAATTTTTTTTAAATAATTCTGTTGAAGCATGGTTGAAAAGCAATGTCTGACTTTCATTTGTTCATTTTCATAGACTTTGTATTTATTATTACTTTTGTCAGATTAAAGTTATTTTTGTTACCATTGTGGGTTTTCCTTTCATTAACTGAGGGGTACCAACAATTATGTCCACGTGCGTAGCTACCAGGGGCGAGTCTAGGATCAGAGCTTTAGGGATGCTAAGCATCCAATTAGACCACCCACCCCCTTTTTTCTTTTTTAAAAGCTACTAATAGACAATATACAAAAAAGTCGGCTGCACTGAATGTTCTGAAGAGCACAGTGGCCTTCAAAATTCTTACATTGAAGAAGTTTGGAACAAGCAGGACTTTTCCTAGAACTGGCCGCCCCACCAAACTAAGTAATCAAGGAGAAGGACCTTGATAAGAGAGGTGACCAAGAACTCGATAGTCATTCTGGCTGAGCTCCAAAGATCCTGTGTGCAGATGGAAGAAACCTCCAGAAGGTCAACCATCATTGCAGCATTCCACGAATCTGGGCTTTAAGGAGGAGTTGCTAGACAGAAGCCTCTCCCCAGTAAAAGACACAAAAGCCCTAAAAAAAAAAGCACCTAAAGGACTCTCAGACTGTGAGAAACTTTTTTTCTCTTTTGCTCTGATATGCATTGTTAGTTGTGAGACCTTATATAGACAGGTGTGTCTTTGCAAATCAATTCCAGTCAACTGAATCCATCTCAATGTCACGCCCCACCAAAGAACCCTATGTTTTGTGTTACCGAGCTGTGCCGTAAGCTGCGTCGCTCACGGCATTATGGACCGCCGTGTCATTTATACGGACCTATCCGGAAGCCCCACCGCAATCGGACTCGTTATTGAACTCACCTGTGGGGCTTCCTTTATAAGCGTGTCAACGAGTGACACACTTCGCGGATTATTCTGCCTTATGGATAGCGAGTCCGTCCGTGCCTGTCGCGTCCCTACGCGCCTCTCCCGTCTCTCCCGTCTCTCCCGTCTCTCCCGTCTGTCCCGTCTGTCCCGTCTGTCCCGTCTGTCCGCTTCAGGCTTCACTTGTGTGCGTGTCTCCCAAGCTCGTCCACGATCGTCCGGTTCCTTCATTCGTCCTTAGCCAGGTATTGCTTCTCTAGTTACTTCCCCGTCTGTTTGTTTTCGTACCTGTTTTCCGGCTTCGGCTCAGTTTATGTTCGCACCTGTTTTCGCTGCCTGCCTGTTTTCGTTCCGTGCCCGCCTGTTTTCGTTCCGTGCCCGTTTTCCGGCTTCGTCATAGTTTGTGTTTACACCCGTTTTCGGTTTACACCTAATTTGATTTTGTACCCGTTTTCCGGCATCGCCCGTGTTTTGGTATCGCACCCGTTTTTGGTTCGCGCCTGTTTGTGTTTTCTGTTAGCTGTGTTTCTCTTGTTTGTATATTCTATTATTAAATCATCTTTTACTTTAACCTGCGTGCGTCTCGCCTGTCCTTTCCGCCCCAGCGTTACACTCAAAGATGAGCACAGAGAAATGGGAGGTCCCCAGTGCTAAATTTCAGGTGTCATAGCAAAGGGTATGAATATTTATGTCCATGCAAAATTTTCGTTTTTCCTTTTCAATAAATTTGCAAACTTTTCTAAAATTCTGTTGTCGCTTTCTCATTATGGGGTACTGAATGCAGAATAATGGAGGACAACTTGAATTTTGTTTTATTTTTGCTCAAGTCTGCAACATAACACAATGTAAAAGAAGACATTGTAGTGCCACCACAACAACAATGGAATATATTTTATGATGCCCTTCACAAAACTGAAATGCTTGAAAGTGATATTCAATAACCAGATGGCATACAAACGCTCTCATTTGTAAAGGTAAGTTTACATTTTTCATTTGGTAAGATTTGGTCTTTTACATTAAGAGAAATTCATCAGCCCTTTATAAAGATGAATGCTGAAAGATTAGGAAATCATAAACAACTCTTAACATGCTACACAATACTGATTTCATCTGTATTTTGATTTTCATTTGAGGTAGTTATGTAATTCTGTCAACTCTGTTCGCAAGTAGTATGACAAAATATATACAGTATTTTCTTGTTATCCGTCTGAATTAGAATGGGAGGGAAGGACGAGGAAATGATAAAGATATATATGGTGAGTGAATAACTGACCAGATTCCAGTCATTCTGCACATTAGACTACTAACCCTGTCTAAGTGTCTATATTAGTAAACCTATACTGCTGCAAACAAAGTGACATCTTAATTTAATAATAGACTAAGTATAGAGTATAAAATGCCAGTCTGCCTGGACCTGTACATTTTGACTTGTGAGGTTTTTTGACACTAGAATATTGGCATTTGAATATAGTGTTGTGAGAATGCCTGCAATACCAAAGCCTTCGCATGGAAGTGTCCATAGCTTGCAACACATGTCCCTGGGAGGCAGCATTCTACTTTTGTACTCTTTTAGTCAAAAAGGACATTTAAAAGGAATCTGCAGACATACATTCTCGATCAAAGCCTAAGCACAATACAACTATAAACAAATACTGTAAAGCATGTCTATTTACAACATTATGCAATTCACAGCAATGCAACTTGAGGAAGAAATACACTTCCAAAAACACATCTTTTAAGTAAATTCACCGACAATTTTTGACTCCCTGATTGATTTCCAACACTTGAACAGATTACAGATCACTCACACTGTTAAATAAGGTTAAATATAAAATAATATATAAATAATAATCTTATATAATAATAATCTTATTCTTGTGTTATGACTTTGCATGTACTGTCAAGTCAAGTCAGATTTATTTATATAGCGCTTTTTACAATGGAGCATTGTCTCAAAGCAACTTTAC
This sequence comes from Ancistrus triradiatus, assembly GCA_025084515.1. Lineage (NCBI taxonomy): Eukaryota > Metazoa > Chordata > Actinopteri > Siluriformes > Loricariidae > Ancistrus > Ancistrus triradiatus. The sequence goes on from JAJAGP010005580.1 coordinate 28,908, forward strand.
AAGTTTAAATTATCTACTAATATCTACGTCCAATACCAAATTGAGCAAGCCTAGGGTGACAGTGGCAAGGAAAAACTTCCTAAGGGTTATGAGTAAGAAACCTTGGGAGGACCAAGACTCAAAAAGGGATCCATCCTCCTTGGGCGGCGTAGATGATAAATCTATGAATGAAACTAATTTATCTAAACTAATAAGTCATGGAGTCATAGTTCAAATAAAATGTAAAATATGCACATCAGCATTAAGTAGTCCGATACACAGAGTCACTCTAATATCGTTGAGTCTAAGCAAAAAAAGTCGTTGGCGCCACTTCATCCCCAGATAACCGGAGGAGGGAGAGAGTTATTGCCCTCTGGTGTGGCCTGGGTATGGTGGGACTGGAGCTTATGATGGAAGCAGCTTAAGTGACGCTGAAGCAGATGAACATCATGGGCAGGGCAGGAACTGGTACTGGAAAACAGAAAATGTAATTAATTACTGATTAAGAGCACAGTGTCTATTAACAATCACTGATGCCATGTGTAGCATGAGACCCCAGCATTAACTATAGCAGCATAGCTAGAAAGAGAAGAACTGGTAGGTAACACAGCCAAGAGGGATCACATGAGACATTGGCAACCCCACAGGAGGCAGCAGACAGCAACCCAACCATAAGACTCTTTGACTATGAACCCCCAGCTCTGCCCTTAGTCTAAGGCAAGGATGCACGAGTCAAGATCAAGAGAACCGAAGCCCAGTTCAGCCAGACTGCCCACCCGACACTCCCGGCTAATGGACATCGCAGGCAGGCCAGACATGACGCCAGACTCCGGCCCCAGTGACCCAACCCCTGCATCCCAGTCTAAATCTAGTCAAAAGCCTGCGTAAATAAGTACGTCTTTAGCTTAGACTTAAAAATTTGGAGAGTGTCTGAGTCTCGAACGAAAGTGGGAAGTTTATTCCATAGTTGGGGGGCCATGTATGAGAAAGCCTTTCCCCTGGCTGTGACTTTTTTAATTCTAGGAACTAAAAGAAGTCCTGCACAATGCTAACGAAGTAGACGTGCTGGATTGTAAGACTCTAAGAGTTCACTCAGATAATGTGGGGTCAGGCCATGTAGAGCTTTATAAGTTATAAGAAGTATTTTGTAATCAATGCGGAAGTTAACTGGTAACCACTGTAGTGATGATAGAACAGGAGTGATATGATCAAATTTTGTAGTTCGAGTTACCACTCGGGCGGCTGCATTCTGAACTAATTGAAGTTTATTTATAGATTTACTAGAGTATCCAGTAATTAAAGCATTACAGTAATCCAACCTTGAGGTTATAAACGCGTGAACCAGTTTCTCTGCATCATTAAGAGAGTGGATATGTCCAAGTTTAGCGATATTATGTAATTGAAAGAAGCAATTCGAGTGATGCTGCTAATGTGCGCATCAAAGGAGAGATCTGAATCAAATGTGACACCCAAGTTTTTTACAAATGGACTGGGCAATACTGGACAGCCATCTAGATTTAGGATAGATGTAGCCAACCTGTCTCTCACAGCCTTGGGTCCCACTAATAGAACCTCAGTTTTATCTGAGTTAAGTAAGAGAAAATGAAATAACATTCAATATTTTATTTCCTTTACACAGTCCTCAATTTTGCTGATTGTAAGGCTGTCATTAGGTTTGGCCGATATATACAGCTGTGTATCATCAGCATAGTAGTGGAAACTAATGCCATGTTTATGAATAACTGAGCCTAGTGGCAGCATGTACAGAGAGAATAAAAGCGGGCCAAGCACTGACCCCTGAGGCACGCCATACGTCACTTACTTCACTTCACTTCACATATTTCACAAGCTAGGATTAATTAACATTAGATCACTTACAAACAAAGCAGTGATTGTAAATGAAATGATCACTGATAAACGCTTACACGCTCTCTGTCTCACTGAAACTTGGATTAGACCCGATGAATATTTAGCCTTAAATGAAGCCTCACCTCCTGGATACAGTCATGCTAATCGCCCTCGTCCTAATGGTCGGGGGGGAGGCGTAGCCACAATTTTTGACAAAGAGTTAGGTGTTACAGCTAAATCCCATTACAAGGCTAATTCTTTTGAAATACTGATTCTTAATGTGACTGATCCATCCTTGCTTGGAGGGACAGCATGGCAGAGTATAAGCATGCCCTCACTAAAGCTAAAGCTTCTCTTCAATCATAGAGAAAAATAAGAATAATCCAAGATTTCTCTTTACTACAATCTCCAAATTAACAAAAAACCCCACAGAAAGTGACTCTCCCGTTCTGTGTAATTTTAACAGTAATGATTTCATGACTTTCTTTAATGATAAGATAGGAAACATTAGGCATAAAATTCAATGCTCATCACATCACCAAACTGTTCAGCAACCTTCCAGATGCAGCACTAGTGAAGACATCTGTTTAATGAGCTGTAAATCAAGACTAGAATCTTTTACCCCAATTACTAATACTGAACTATCCGCACTGATCAGCTCGTCTAAGTCATCAACATGTTTATTAGATCCAATTCCTACACGTTTACTCAAACAAGTATTACCTAGTGTTATAGAGCCAGTGTTAGCTAT
>JAJAGP010005581.1:0-31485 GCA_025084515.1 Ancistrus triradiatus
GTTAAAGGCATAAAAAGCTTGAATGAGTAGAAACCTTTCCGTTTGATTCCATTCAATTTCTGGAACTATGTATTACTGCTATGGGCCCAGCTGGGGTTTGGACCCATTTGGGGTTAATCCAAGCTTGGGAAGATCCCAGAGGGTAAAGTCCTTGCTTACAATGGATATTTATGATATTGTAGTGTATCTGCATCGACTAAATAGCCAAGACACTGTAGTGATTCAGATACATTGACTGATTTAATATTAACATTGACCATCACATATTGAGTTTCTATTTTTTTTGTATCATTTCAGAGTGTTTGCATGCACGTAATAATCCTTTACTGCAGAGATCGGACTATGATCAGATTATTAAGTAAGTGTACAGCAGCATGATTGCTGTGTGATGGGTTCTTACCCAACGTCACACACAAAATACACACAAATCCAGGTTCTGTTTGAGGTCCGACAGCGGTCGGGTTCGGGTATGGAAGCCTCGTGGTGAGCGCTTCAATCCTGCCTTTTGCTGTGGAGTGACATGCTGTTGGGCTGCTGTTGTGATGGATGAGGATCTACAGGCTCAGCTGCAACGCCTGTGGGCAAAAGGATACCCTACGGAACCGGTTTACCTCCCATGTCCAACTGTATCTCATTTTGTATCTAGGCTAGAGGCAGCTTAACAGGGTGCTAGAGCCGCCTTTCAATTGTACAGTTTTCCCCAATAAACGTATCCTTTGTCTCCAATATTGTAATCACTTGCACACAGTGGGGCAAAAAAGTATTTAGTCAGCCACTGATTGTGCAAGTTCTCCTACTTAGAAAGATGAGAGAGGTCTGTAATTTTCATCATAGGTACACTTCAACTATGAGAGACAAAATGAGAAAAAAAATCCAGGAAATCATGATTACATTCACACACATAAAGCTTTCTGATTTCCTGAGGCAGTATAGCCATCTGCCGAGACATTAATCAGCCTTATTTCTTTGGCGTGCTCCTCCCACATGTATCTAAGAAAAGCTGCATCCCCCAAGACCACACACACGCGCACACACACACCGACTAAATGAATAAAGAGATTCATTGCATATTTTACTGGCAAAAATTAACATAAATTATAGCTTTTTTCCTTTTCTCTTGGGTTCCAATTACGTTTTTTTTTTTTCCTTTTTTTTTTTTTGGCTCCTTTCTCTTTTAAAGACAGCTAAACATTTAGCTAAAATCAAACAAGCTTGCTGAACGTCTTTCAGTAATTTTTGTCTCGAATTTTGTTCAGTAAGTGTATTATTTTACTTATATTTTACATGTGCAAATTGTATTTTGACAAACTGAGCACCTAAAAAGCCTTGCACACCTCGCTGTGATGTTTGGCGCCCCCCTGAGGGCGGCTTGGTCCCCAGGTCGGGAAACTTGTTTGTGTGTAATAGTGAATGATTTCCTTCAAATGTGACTACACAAGGACTTTTAATCCTGTTCCCCAGTCTCAGCCAGGAGGATGACTTCCCCATTTGAACCTGGTTCATCTTCCTTTCAGATGCTTTTCCCATGTAGCTGTTGCCTATGGTTCCTCATTTACATGTACAGCATTTAGCAGACGCCCTTATCCAGAGCGACTTACAATTGATACAGTCTTACAATCCAAGCAGTTGTGGGTTAAGGGCCTTGCTCAAGGACCCAACAGTGGCAGCTTGGCAGAGGTGGGATTTGAACCCTGGACATTCTGGTCCATAGTCCAATACCTTACCCGCTAGGCTAATACAGTCCCAGTCATTTGGGTCTTTGTAAAGCTGCTTTGTGAAAGTGATTTGTTAAAAAGTGCCATATAAATACAAATTGAGTTTAATTGGATAAAGTGCACGACTTTTGCCTGAACCCAAACAGAAACCGAAAAGGCTACAGCACCAGGCTGAAGGAAGCATCTCGCCTTCAGAAGTACTGCAAGCTTCTTCTAGAAACACCAGAAAATGTCCCAGCGTTGGACTTTTTGTGAAAAACAGCTCTGATGTTTGTGTGTTTTGTGTTGGTGTTTCCACTAGCTGCATATTGAAACTATTTCATGTAGGGAGTCTGTAGGGTTTGGCTGCGGCTGCAGGCGGCAGCTATAAAGCGAGGTGTGTGCGCGTCTGTGTGCGTGTGGGCTTGTGTGAGAGTAAGGGAAAACGGCATCTTGCTGTGTGTCAGCGTCTGTTGTTGTTCGTTTGCTTGGAAGTGTGTGTGCAGTGATGGAGGAATTTGTGCTCCAAGTTGCATTCTTGTGGCCGGACGTAGGCCTTTACTGTTCATGGGCATGGCTTATTGCTCACAGCTTCTCAAGCAAAGCACACACACACGTTTGTATTGCGCTCTTTGTGGGGACCTTCCACAGACATAATGATTACTGTAGCCAACTAATACTACCCCTAACATTACCTCAGTAACCTGTGGTTTTTGTTTTAAAAAATGCAATTAAAGAAGTGAGGACCGGCAAAACGGTCCTCACAAGTCAGGTTGTCAGTGTGAGGACATTTGGTCCTCACAAGTATAGAAATACATGCGCGCGCACACACTTGTCTTTTTATTCATGTGAGGACTTTCCATTGACAGGAATGATAATGAAGCTTTACTGTAGCTAACTTTTGGCTCTTGTAGTAGTTACTGTCAATAACATTGGGAAGATGGGACTGTGGTAGCCTAGCGGGTAAGGTACTGGACTCTGGACCAGAGGGTCCAGGGTTCAAATCCCACCTCTGCCAAGCTGCCACTGTTGGGTCCTTGAGGAAGGCACTTAACCCACAATTGCTTGGATTGTAAGACTGTACCAACTGTAAGTCGCTCTGGATAAGAGCGTCTGCCAAATGCTGTAAGTAAAACCTTAACATCGGTAACCTGAAGCAAATATTTTGTCTCTTTTAGTTTTTCAATTAAAGTTTGCCATTTTTCTAAAAAAGCAAGTAGTGAGGTGAAAATTCCAGGTTTTCCTGTCATTATAAGGACATTTGGTCCTCACAGTTATAGCAAGACGAGGTGCACACACACAAACTTGGTAAACGCATGTTTATGGGGACCATTGGCCTAATGATTACAGGAGCTTATTAAGGCTACACCTACACCTAGTCTTAACCTTATCCTAAGTAAAGTTAAGGAACTTTACTTTTAAGGTTACTTTTTAAGGTTTTGCCTCTTTTTGTTAAGAAAATGAACTTTTGTTAAAAGAAAGCAGTTTTCCTTACAAGGACCAGCAAACTGTCCCCATAATGTCAAAATTGTGAGATTGTTTTATCCTTGTGCTACATAACCTTGATATCCACACATAGTCATTAAAACCTTCGACTGTAGAGCCAGCCAATACTCGGACGTTCTGAAGCCCAATTTCCCATCTTGTGTTCCTGTATGAAGAACCGGGACATTTTTTTTTTTTTCTACATTCAGCACTGTGCAGTGAGGAACCGACCACCTGCACCAACCTGAGAACATCTGGATCATATTTTTCGGTGGTTGTGAAATCTATTCTAGCAGATGCAGGTAGAGTGCAGTCACTGTGCAGGAATGCTTCCACAACAACAAGAGCTGCAGTAAACAAAACACTGAACAATTTGGAATGATGTGGATATAATCCAGTTGTCTAGTCTCATCCAGAAACAGATGGGTTCCCCATTGAGCAGGGCTCCTCTCAAGGTTCCTTCCCCATGAGTCTCACTTTGCCTCTGTCACCTCTGGCTGCTCGTTGGGTGTCTAGACTCAGCTGTTATAAAGCTTCTTTATTAGAATACATATTGTAAAAAGTGTCATACAGGTATGTGTCGTTTAACATCTGTCTGATCAACGTCTGTTTGCTTTATCAGAGGGCTTCATTATAATAGGAATTATAAACATGTACAGGTAGTCCCCAGTTTAGGATGGGTAAACGTTCTGACAAATCCATCATATTTATCATAAACCGAGGAGTTTAATATTTGCTGTACATATCATAGTGTAGCGTACTTTAAACGTGCTTAAAACTCTGACATTAGACTACAGCTCATTTGTGATAAAGTTTTAAATATCTCATGTAATTTATTGAATACTGTATTGAAAGTGGAAAAACAAATGATTATTGTCGCAACCATTGCTTTTCCTCACTCCATTTCCCGATGCTCATCTCTCCCTACGTCATGCACTGCCGATTTTTTCTTTAGCACGGGGGAGTGCAGGAGGGTATCGGCCTGCATGTCACATGCCTGAGGAAAAAAACAAATTCGAAATTCAGAGGACAGGTACGGTTAATAAGTTGACATGTAGAAACCGGACCGTTGTGTAATGGCTACTACCTGTACATCTAATTCACGTCTGAATGACAGAAAACTAGTATGAGCGACACCTGCTGACAGAAAAGACAATTGCAGTCTTGCAGCCAGTACACAAGTGTTCCAACGTTTTCATAAACAGTAATTCAGATGACGTCTGTACAGTTGTGGTAAGCAAAAAAAACAAACAAAATGCAGAAACGTGTTGAACCTTGAGGCAGATGGGCTGCTACAGCACAAGACCGCATCAGGTTAAACTGCTTTTGGTCAAGAACGGAACGTTGAGGCTGCAGTGGGCACAGGCTCACCAAAAGCACATAGTTAAGACTGAAAAAACGTCGCCTGTCCTGAGGAGTCTTGATTTTGTTTACACTCACTGGCATACAAATAGCTCACCAGGAAGGAGTTGTTGCGATCAAATGTAATGACGATATATGTAAGTGATTACAGTATTCGGGCAAAATTATACGTTTATTGGGGAAAAGGAGTCTACTAACCTATTGGGCTGTCTCTAGCCTGAACTCGAAACCGACCACAGTCAGATCCCAAACCTGGATTCATCGCTAACATTGATATGGTTCCAGGCCGTAGCAGTCCAGGTTTCTCAACAGAGGTGATGGTGGCTGGCTGTCTGTGGCAGAACACATAATGGGTGCCGTGACAACAAATTCTCTTCTGCTAAACGCCTGCTTTCAGGTGCGTCATAGAGTTATGTCTAGCAGTCAACGATCTCTCACCAAGAGGTACACTACTCAAAAGTAGCCACTGAGAGCCTTTTTATAGGGCAGCGAGGGAAGCGCTTTTACACCCTCTTGTGGCAAGATCCAGTGTCTAATCAGATCACACCTGTAATCAGTTACATATCTGCCTGAGACAAAACTGCATGCTGAGTTTTGCAACACTCCCACATTTCTAGCTCGGTGCGTTATTTATTTATTATTTTTTGCCAAGCAGTATATTTGTTGGGCATTATAAGAAGTTGCTCTGTAATATACGCAATTCACATTTTGTGCTGTTAACTAGTGGTACTGTGGTAGCCTAGCGGGTAAGGTACTGGACTATGGACCAGAAGGTCCAGGGTTCAAATCCCACCTCTGCCAAGCTGCCACTGTTGGGTCCTTGTGCAAGGCCCTTAACCCACAATTGCTTGGATTGTAATTATTAAGGATTGTAAGTCGCTCTGGATAAGGGCGCCTGCTAAATGCTGTTACCGGTGACCGATCGATCAGTCTTATGAAACCGACTCTTTTCCAATAACATTTAGCCTGCATTTGTTATGCCGACAGCGGTACAAACACAGCCACACACATGAACAGTTCATGTGTGTAAGGAGCTTTAAACTGAAGCAGTTAATGCTCAGCCGCTCCATATTTGTTTCCCAGTCCCAACGTTTAGCACACGGCTCAATGGTGTGTTTTTGGGTTCTTGTGTGTCTGTGATCTGTTTTGTGTGTGAATGTCTCACTAGTTAATAAAAGCTCACATTTACATTTACAGCATTTAGCAGACGCCCTTATCCAGAGCGACTTACAATTGGTACAGTCTTACAATCCAAGCAATTGTGGGTTAAGGGTGGGTTCAAGGACCCAACAGTGGCAGCTTGGCAGAGGTGGGATTTGAACCCTGGACCTTCATGGTACCTTAACCGCTAGGCTACCACAGTCCCTATACACAGTGTTGTACCATTTATGCCCGGGATTTAACGCAAGAATGTGTTTTTTAGTGCATTTAGTGGCTCAGTATATATGACTTACCGTCTTGGTTTTTGTACGCCGCTACCTGAGTGGGCTGAGTAGAATTCAGCGTCTGTTCTTGTGCTTGTACCTTTGCACAACTGGTTAAAGGCTTGAGCAGGTTTTCAGAGATTGGTATTTTGTGGCCAATGCCACGAAGCTACAATTAGTAAGAGGACACAGCCACGGGGGTACAAGCCAAAAAGCCTCCTGCTATCTTTCTTCAGCAGTTGTTTTTGTGTGTTGATGTCATTTACAGTCCTTAGACAGAAAGGAAATCGAATCGGCCAAGAAAATTGCACAGCTCGTTGGCCCCCATCTCTAATTCCTATTAAGCAGGTTTTTCTCTCTCTCTCTTGTGTTTTTTGTTGTAGGACTGTCTGAAGTCATGTCAGGAGAAGATCGAACAGCATGCTGGCGAGCAGCCCTCAGAGAAAAGCCAGCAGCACAAACATCTGGAGAGCCCCGTGGCACCAGAAAAGAGGCAGAGCCTCCGAGCCAGTCGTGCTACCCCTACAGATGGGCGCGACGTCGATTTATGATGTCGGTTCCTTTCGTGCCTATAATCTCTGGTGTATGGAGCCTGCGATGGAGCGTAGATCTCATGTAGTCTAAAGACCTACAAATGAAATGATACCGTAGGCTCAAATACCACGTGTGAATTACTTGAAAACCCAAAAATACTATATAATGGCATGCTAATATAATGATGATTATTATTATTATTGTAGTAAGGAAGTAAATTATTAATGATGATTATTTATCAGAGGCTCTATAGTGATTGCTAGCTGCATTTAAATGATACTATAGCCTATAAGTGAACATTTACTCATTTCCGTAGTGAACCTTACTGATTACGAACAAACCCTCCTCCATAAATGCCATTATTTTTGAGATGCTTTCTTAATACTGGACTATGTTATGGGACTTTATTACACGTAATAATCGATAGGTACATTATCATGCAGAACCGGATCAAGCCGAGTGCGGGCGGAGTTGTGCTCACATGTGGAGAGTTCATAGCCGAGCTGGAGATTGTGACTGAGATTCTTTTGGACTTCTGTAAGTGAAGAACGCCTTCAGTTTCAAGGTAGAGAGGTAGATGGACAAAGAAGAAACGGATACTGGGAATCAGACAGGCAAAAAGATTGCGTAGAGGGTAGAGACCGACTTGAGAGACAGAAAAGGCATAAACTGACATGAGTGGAAGAGAGACAGGTAGATGAGATGCAGATGAGAGACGGAGATGAAAGACAAGAAACACAAAGACCAATGGACCAGAGGCAGACCGACAAGAACCAGAGATGGACATATGAGAGGCAGACCAGAGGAACACAGATAGACAAACAGCTGAAAGGCAGACAGATGAGAGCCAGAGACAGGGAAGGGAAAGCAAGTCAGTTAATGTGTGGTCGTGTTCAAGCTGTTTCGTTCATGTAGAGCTTTTAACCACAGATCAAATGTAGATAAACAATAGATAAAAGCAGCTTTACATACAGCAGAGTCTAGACCTCAAATGAGCAAGGAGGTGACAGTGGCAAGGAAAAACCTTGACTTGAGTGATTGATGTAATCAGGGAGGTTGTTCAGTTCCAGACAGGGTAATTACCGGATTGGGTTAATGATCTGATTTAGATTAAGGAAAGCAAACAGATTTGATTGAGCTGGATGGATTGCTTTTAGCTTATGTTTTCTGAGGTCTAAGGAATTCCTCGAAGCAAAGCCAATCCTCGGTGCACTTTTGAAACTCGTATCCCACGTAATGGTGTGCCATAGGAGGATTAGATACTATTTTTATGATTTGGTTTATTTTAGTTTTATCTTTTTTAAGTTATTTCGATGTGGGGGCTGGTTTCCCATTACGTTAGGAATACTTGCAGGTTTTTTGTGGCGAGCAAAAAAAACAAAGATTGTTCAGAGGTTTGGTGTTGGGCAGAGTACTTTGGCAAGGATTTGCACCGCGCAAGTTTAGATAGCATTTTAAATTCTATGTACCTTATGTTCTTTGTCATAGTGGTTTTGCCGTTATATTGTCAAGACTCATTTTATGGTCAATATTTGTAGTTTTGAAATTGTATACTTGAATTTCCTTTGTGCTTCAGCTGAGAGCGTTGCAAACGCACCAGTGATACCTGCACTTGGGTCTTGATTTACTAAAGCTTTGCAACATCTGCAAACTTTGTAACACTAGCAACATGTGCAGACTCATTTGCTGAGTAACTAACCGGGACAGATTCTTATAAATTCTTATAAAGTTTGGGGTTTTGCTACTTGAGGATTCAAACTGCATGGCAGCATAAGCGGAAACGGATTAATTTAGGCGGATTTATTAAGCCTGAACATAATTAGGAGCAAGACTGTTGTACTAATATGAACTTTTGTTGTATAAAAACGTCTCAAATTCATCTTTACCGTAACAAGTTTCCAAATGTAGGATGGAAGATGTGCGCATGGAAGCATGGCGCCCTCTGCTGTTCAAAAAATGCCGTTGCATTAGGTGTCCTAATGAACAGAACAGGTGACATTGCGCTAACATCGTTACACCCCTAAAGAACAGTGGAGGCTCCCGATATCTGGAAAAAACTTCTGCAAATAACTTTGTTGTTGACTGAAAAACATAATCCATGCAAAATGACCGGACTAGTTTAGTCCTGCCTGCGTCCTGACCGGGTGCTAGTGTAACAACGTTTACTAACAATGATTCCAGCATCAAAATGTAAAACGTTAACCCTTCGAGGTTGCCAGTCACGCCGGCGTGATCAAATCGCGTCTTGTTTCCGGACAACGATGCAACAAATGGTGTTAGTGTAGGCGACTTTTGTTTCAAATGCTGCTCCCTAGTTTTTTATTGGATTTTGTTTGGTGTTGGTAGGCCAGGTAGAAATAGAGATATATCTATAGGAATTAAATAATTGTACATAGTTTGATTTTGTTTAGTTTTGGCCTGCATGTCTTTTTAAGGCCTCAAAAAAAACTTTGTGTGTTTGTAGTTTTTGGGTAATGAAAATGTTTTTTTCATCTAATTTTCTGTGGGGGTGTGTGTGGGCGTGTGTGTGTTTCAGTGAAAATAGAAGCGTTAGGCATATTGGCTAGGTTACGCTAAAGAAAAATTTTAAACCAGGATCCTCGCACTCACATGGATCCTGTTTCAGGCTCCAGGGGAGAGTCTGGAGCCTAACACAGAATTCTCTGGGTACTCAAAGTGCTTTAGAGTTAAATAACATCGAAGATAAAAGATGTACAATATCCAAATCAAAATTCAATATCAAAGTAAACATTTACAGCATTTAGCAGACGCCCTTATCCAGAGCGACTTACGTTTGATACAACCTTACAATCCAAGCAATTGTGGGTTAAGGGCCTTGCTCAAGGACCCAACAGTGGCAGCTTGGCAGAGGTGGGATTTGAACCCTGGACCTTCTGGTCCAAAGTCCAGTACCTTAGCCGCTAGGCTACCACAGTGAGCTTTTAAACATCCTCGGTCTCAAATTCATCTTTGCCTTAAGGAGTTTCCAATTGCAGAATGGAAGATGTGCATATGGAAGCATGTAATGTAAGGAAAAATGTTTTGTTTTTGTTTTTATCCGACTTTCTGTGTGTGTGTGGGTGGGTATGGGTAAATGTTTAAATGAAACAAGAAGCGTTAGGCATATTGGCTAGGTCACGCTAAAGAAAAAGCCTAAACCAGGCTGTGTGAGTGTGTGGGGAGGGTCTGGAGCCTAACGCAATCACAGGGTTCTGTAAACGTATCGACCTTCACGTTACAAGCCCCATCTGGGAATCAAACCCAGAGCTTCAGGAACTTTCCAGCTGCGGGTGGTTCTTTTACCAACGAACCACCAGAGCTGCTATTAAAGGTTTTATATACAAGCCAAGCATAACAACCAAATAGCCCCAGACGTGTAAGTGTTAAAATATGAGAAACAGCGAGGACTTTTTGTACCTGGTTAATATGATTCGCTGTTTCTTGTACAGTATTTATGCCACATTTATGATGCTTCACAGTATCCCTGCCCTGCTTTAGCCTAAATTTAGCTTCATAAAGGATCTCTCGCCATGCTGAGGGTTAGCTTTTGCTTTGTTTGTTTTTAGCACGTCTCTGCGTAGTCATTTGTCCCATTATCCGTTTGGGAATGACCTACACAAGTCAAACCACAACAAATTCAAGCTGTTTACATACAATCTTAGTAAATCAGGGTCTTTTAGAAATCAGTTTTCATTCGTCGCACTGCTTGATGTTCCTGGGGCGCACTTTTTAAAGCGTTTGCGCTGTTGTCTATAGAAATACGTCTATCGTAAGGAAGATGCAGACGTAACTGTCGTTCCAATGAAGATGCAGGGCGCTGATACATGCTTGGTGTGCGATGACTTTGACATTTCAAACGAACACCTTCCAATATATCGCATGATACATGGTGCTGCTGGATTCTTCTGTAACGAACATTCGCAATCTATATCTTTCCGATCTGTATGTCTCACATATCCGTATGCTGCTAAAGGAAGAAAGAGCTAAGGTTTGTCTTAAACAGATGGCATCGTGTGCTTACGTTCCACCGGTTGTGCTGCTACGTCGTAATTATTTGAATTATTTAATGCTGAAAGTGAAACGCTTGCACTTGGGGTGTGCGACTCGTGTGAAGAGCTGTTTTCTTTTGTCAAGTCTCGTGTCGTGTCGGGGGCACCTCGGGTCCGTGCCGTGCGTCACACGGACCAAGCCACGAACGGAGCTGAGATTCAGGAGCCTCTGGGGAGGCAGCAACACGTATTTGGAACCAACACAAAGCATTACACTGAAATTTCGGTGCCAGGAAATGGCATACCTCAACGTATCGGACTTTTGGTGCCAGGAACCACTCTAGACTTTATGGTGATGGAAAACCACACGCAACTCCAATGAAAACCTCACCTCACCTCACCAAATTGCCAAACCAGCAGTACATCTGCACCACTCTGGTTCATATCCCACCACTGATGAGGTGAGGTTGTATTGTCTCCTGGCACCTTATAATCCTGACACCATTACGTTCTGGTGTGTTTTTTTTTTTTTTTTTCTTTTTTCCTTCTGCCTCACCACAGGCTCCCGGGTCTCAGCACTCCGGCGGTGCCCCCACAATAATATTACCCAAAGGTTTGGGCACCTCTTGTGTCATTTTGTTAATTTTCTAAAGGAAGACCTTAATTTCTGCAGGGAACAAACTTCAATATAACATACAGCTTTGAAGAAAAATGAGACCACTCCATATTTTCTTAAAATCAACATATCTGCATGTACAGCAGCAATTCTGTATCAGTATGTGATGAATTAAAACACAGACAATCCTCATTGTACTTAACGAGGTACTGATTAGGTGATCACCTGAACCAAATTGTATTTATTGAGAAGACACATGAAAGCTGTGATGGAAATATTGATTTCTTTCTTTCCAAAGTTCAATCATTAGTATAGTTTTGTTTAAAAAAAAACTTTTTGTATTATTATTGGCATTATTTTGCTATGTGTCTGTTATTTTGACCAGTTGTCATTTACAGCAAAGAATTTTTTTTTTTTTAGTTGTACGTAATTTTTGGAATAAAGCAAATAAAAAAAAAAAAATTCACTCAAACACACAGTACCTATAAATAGTGAAAACAGAGAAACTGATAATTGTGCCTTGGTCTCTTCATTTTTTTCGGAGCTGTATTTCTGCAAAATATATAATAATAATAATAATAATAATAATAATGATAACAGTTTGAGAAGAGGTCCTCAAACTTTTGCACGAGACTGTTTTTGTTTTCTTTCTAGCTGTTCTGATACTTTCCATAGCTGGTGATTTTATGCATGACAGAAGCAATACATTATAAATGTGTTTTAAATATAGTTTTTAATATATTTAATATCCTGCCTGATTTTTTACATGAATTCAATTCCCATGTTTGTTTTCATCACAATAAACTGTATGCCTGCGATTTGATGTCTTAACTGAACCTAATTTAACTGAACACACTCTCATTGGATCAATAAAACTGATTTCAGGCATTTCTGCATTCCGTCTCATTATGTGTAGTTCCCTCCTCACATTTTGGCGCTCCTGATGAAAATGCTTCGGTTACATTTTGTTTCTAAGAATTCCTAGGGTTGCCAATAATTGTGGCACATGCGATTTTGTTAAGAAAAATTTTCTTGATGAGAGATTTGTTCCTTTTCTTCAATTAAAAGTTGGATTTTTCTATTTTCTGAGATTAAGCTCATTCACCAAAAGGTCAGTTTCTTATAACTGTTTTTACTCATACTTACCAGGGGTGCCAATAATTGTGGCGGGGACAATTACTGATAAACTATTGAAAAGTCACACTTAAGGTGGAGCTTTCTGTTGTTACTTGCCGACTCCTGAAGGCCCATCCTGTCCTACGTGACCTTTATCATAAAATCGAGAATATAAAACGATAAAATATAATGCACTAGTGTGTATTTATTATACAGTGGTACTTGAAAGTTTGTGAACCCTTTAGAATGTTCTATATTTCTGCATAAATATGACCTAAAACATCATCAGATTTTCACACAAGTCCTAAAAGTAGATAAAGAGAACCCAGTTAAACAAATGAGACAAAAATATTATACTTGGTCATTTATTTATTGAGGAAAATGATCCAAGTCATTGAGTGGCAAAAGTATGTGGACCCTTTGCTTTCAGTATCTGGTGTGACCCCCCCTGTGCAGCAATAACTGCAGCTAAACGTTTCCTGTAGCTGTTTGATCAGTCCTGCACACCGGCTTGGAGGAATTTTAGCCCATTTCCTCCGTACAGAAACAGGCTTCAGCTCTGGGATTGTTGGTGGGTTTCCTCACATTAGCTGCTCATTTCAGGTCCTTCTACAAACATTTTCCATTGGATTAAGGTCCAGGACTTTGACTTGGTCTTGCCAGACATGAACTTTATTCTTCTGTAAACCATTCTTTGGTTTAGAACGGATTGTGATTGTGCTTAGGGCGTTGTCTTGCTGCAATTTTACAACATTTAGCAGACAACCCTTATCCAGAGCGACTTACAATTGGTACAGTCTTACAATCCAGCAATTGTGGGTTAAGGGTCTTGCTCAAGGACCCAACAGGGGCAGCTTGTCAGATGAGGGACTAAACCCTGGACCTTCTGGTCCAGAGTCCAGTACCTTAACCCCTAGGCCACGACAGTCCCAGATTCAGTTCATGGACAGATGTTCTGACATTTTCCTTTAGAATTCTCTCATATAATTCAGAATTCATTGTTCCATCAATGATGACAAGCCGTCCCGGAGCAGATGCAGCAAAACAGGCCCAAACTATGATACTACCACCATCATGTTTCACAGATGGGATGAGATTTTACGCTTGAATGCAGTGTTTTTATTTCTCCAAACATAACGCTTTTCTTTTAAACAAAAAACTTCTATTTCGGTCTCATCCATCTACAAAACTTTCTTCCAATAGCCTTCTGGCTCGTCCACGTGATCTTTAGCAAACTGCAGATGAGCAGCAATGTTCTTTTTGGAGAGCAGTGGCTTTCTCCTTGCAGTCCTGCCATGTAGTGGTTCTATCATTATTGTTCAGTGTTCTTCTGATGGTGGACTCATGAACACTAACATTAGCCAATGTGAGAGAGGCCTTCAGTTGCTAAGAAGTTACCCTGGGGTCCTTTGTGACCTCGTCAACTATTACACGCCTTGGTCTTGGAGTGATTTTTGTTGGTCGTCCACTCCTGGGGAGGGTAACAATGGTCTTGAATTCAATCCATTTGTACACAATGTGTCTGACTGTGGATTGGTGGAGTCCAAACTCTTTAGAGATGGTTTTGTAACTTTTTCCAGCTTGATGAGCATCAACAACTCTCTTTCTGAGGTCCCCTAAAATCTCCTTTGTTCGTGCCATGGCATGATACATTCCACACAGACATGTGCTTGTGAAGAGCAGACTTTGATAGATCCTGTTCTTTAAATAAACAGGGTTCCCCCTCACACCTGATGTCATCCCATGATTGTGTGAAAATCTGATGCTGCTTATGTACGGTGGGGCAAAAAATAGTAATTTAGTCAGCCACTAATTGTGCAAGTTCTCCTACTTAAAATATGAGAGAGGTCTGTAATTTTCATCATAGGTACACTTCAACTATGAGAGACAAAATGAGGAAAAAAATCCAGGAAATCACATTGTAGGATTTTTAAAGATTTGATTATAACCATGGTGAAAAATAAGTATTTGGTCACCCACAAACAAGCAAGATTTCTGGCTCTCACAGACTTGTAACTTCTTCTTTAAAAAGCTCTTCTGTCCTCCACTCGTTACGTGTATTAATGGCACCTGTTTTACCTTGTTATCTGTATAATAGAAACCTGTCCACAGCCTCAAACAGTCAGACTCCAAACTCAACCATGCACAAGACCACAGAGCTGTCGAAGGACACCAGGAAGAAAATTGTAGACCTGCAGCAGGCTGGGAAGAGTGAATCTACAATAGGCAAGCAGGTTGGTGTGAATAAATCAACTGTGGGAGCAACTGTAAGACATACAAGACCATTGATAATCTTCCTCAATCTAGGGCTCCACGCAAGATCTCATCCCGTGGGGTCAAAATGATCCTGAGAACGGTGAGCAAAAATCCCAGAACTACATGGAGGACCGGGACCTGCTGAATGACCTGCAGAGAGCTGGGACCAAGTAAGTAACAAAAAAGGTACCATCAGTAACACACTTACGCCGAGAGATGAAACAAAAAATAGAACTTTTTGGTGAAATGAAAAATTCAACTCGTCGTGTATGCAAGAAGAAGAATGCTGAGTTGCATCCCAAGAACACACCATACCTACTGTGAAAGCAAAGGGGGTGGAAGCAATCATGCTTTGGGGCTTTTTTCTTTCAGAGGGGACAGGGACGACTGTCCGTGTTAAGGGAAGAATGGAACGGGGCCATGTATCGTGAGATTTTAAGCCAAAACCTCCTTCCATCAGTGAGAGCTTGAAGATGGAACGTGGGCTGGGTCTTCCAGCATGACAATGATCACAAACACACCGCTCTGGCAACGGAGGAGTGGCTCCGCAAAAAGCATTTCAAGGTCCTGGAGTGGCCTAGCCAGTTCCAGACCTCAACCCCATAGAACATTTGTGGAGGGAGTTGAAAGTTCGTGTTGCCCAGCAATAAGGCTGGGGGTTAGGTAGGGGTGAACTTGGTTGGTCACAATGCTTAGGTAAGCTCTACAGTCCAAACATCCATCCACAGGTACCAGAGCACCCAGGGTGTGCCAAGAAAACATTCCCTGTACCTCTTCTCCACCACCCTGAAACCTTATAGGAAGGTTTCATTGACTCATGCTGCTTTGTACTAAATTCTGACCCTTACATCAGCATAGTGCAACAGAAATTTTGGTTCATGCCCTGGGTAATGTTCTGATGGGACATTTCATGCATTCCCATAATGACCTACCAATATAGCTACTGTAGTGAACCAGGTTGTCATAATTTTTTGGCTACTCCTCAAAGCCCGCTATGCTGCCTTCAGGTCAGGTGACAGAGCTCTGCGCAAGGCTGCTCGAGCTGACCTGAAAAGAGGAATTAAAACTGCCAAGACAGACCATAAGAGCAGTATAGAGTCCCACCTGAGCAGCAACAATACACGGAAGGTGTGGCAAGGCACGCAAGACATCACAAACTACAGAGGCTGTGGTGTGACTACAGTAGACCAGAGTGCGCTGCAGGCAGAGGAGCTAAATTACTTCTTTGCACGCTTTGACACACCACAGCAGTACTCATCTGCTCCAACTTAGTTCCTGCACTACTCCACTCACTGTACAGGAGCATGATGTCAGACGAGTGCTCCTGGCAGTGAACCCTAAGAAGGCTACCGGTCCAGATGGAGTACCTGGCAATGAGCTTAGAGCGTGCGCTCATCAGCTTGCCTACACCTTCACCAAAATCTTCAACCTTTCCCTGGCTTTGGCAATCATCCAGCCCTGTCTATAATCAGCTATAATCATTCCAGTGCCGAAGAAGACTCTCATCACCAGTCTAAGTGATTATCGCCCTGTGGCCCTCACTCCAGTAATCATGAAGTGCTTCGAGAGGCTGGTTCTCCAATACATCAAGGACTATCTTCTTCAAGACTTCGATCTCCACCAGTTTGCTCCACACTCCACACTGCACTGACCCACCTGGAGCAGCAGCAGAGTTACGTTCGATTGCTCTTCGGGGACACCCTCTGCCTTCCTCCTCTCACACGTGCCTGGATGAAGGACTTTCTCACCAACCAGCCCCAGACTGTGAGACTTGGCCCCCGCCTCTCCTCCACTCGCACTCTGAGCACCGGCTCCCCACAGCGCTGTGTGCTGAGCCCCCTGCTGTACCGTCTCTACACCCATGATTGCAGTCTGGCCCACAACAACGACCTTATCGTCAAGTATGCTGATGACACCACAGTGGTTGGACTCATCTCAAAGGGTGACGAGGCAGCCTACAGACAGGAGGTCCTGCAGCTCGAAGCCTGGTGTTCAGAGAATAACCTGGCCCTGAACACCAGGAAAACCAAAGAAAGGAAGCACAGCTCAGACCTGGCCCGGCGAGTGTGTGGAGAGGGTCCACACCTTCCGGTTTCTTGGCGTCCTGTTCTCCTCTGCTATCTCCTGGACAGAGAACACTACAATGGTCATCAAGAGGGCTCAACAGCGGCTACACTTCCTGAGAGTCCTTAGGAAGTACAACCTGGGCTCCAACCTGCTGCTGACCTTCCATCGCTCGTCCATTGAGAGCCTGCTGACATGCTGTATTACATATGGTACTGGAGCTGCACGGTGGAAGACAGGAAGAGGCTTCAGAGAGCAGTAAAGTCAGCACAGGAGATCATTGGCTGCCCTCTCCCCTCCCTGATGGACATTTACACCTCATGCTGCCTTAGCAAAGCAGCAAATTTCTTATGTGTTATATCTTTGTATGTGTTGCACTGTGAAAGCAGTGGCTTTTAATCTCATCGTACATTGTACAATAAAGGCATTCTATTCTATTCTATTCTGACTCCTTTGTGTATAGTATATGCATACTGTATATAGATTGTCATTAATATATATTTTTAAGACTACAGGCTGGAGAAAATATATTTTAATGTAACTTGTTAATTATGATTAGCACCATGAGTCTAACAGCAGAGCCTTACTTGAGCAAAACCTGTAATTGGGGTATTAGGTGATATTAATAGGCACTGATTCACTTGTGCTGTAATGCTTCCATCTAGCGGTGAAAAAGATTATTACGATGACGTACTTCTAAAGTACCGTGTAAAAACAGATATTCAATTTTAATTTGACTTCAGAATGATCTCGTTTGCTGCGTGTGATACAATATTAAAAAAAACGGAATAATAGTAGGTACAATAAAAAGCAAGAATGCTAGGAACATTGCTTATATTTTGTTTCTTTGTTGTGCTTTATTTTAAACATGCCTTTGTGCGCCAGCATGTGCCTCTAAAAAGAATTGTGAGTAGTACAACGGGCATAGGGAGGGAGGGACGGAGCTATTTGACACGTTTGTTCACGTGATAAATAAGATAAATAAATAATAATAATATAAAAAAACATAAATAAACGACATACCGGACCTGCAGTGCATGCTGGGAGCTGCAGAGGATGCCACACTTTCTTTCAAGGGGCAACCTGTACACTACGTTAGTTAGTTTTATTAGTTATTAGTTTTTGTATTATATTAATATTATTATTATTATTATTATTTATTTTCTCTTTAAATATTTTCTTTGTTATTTATTTCATTTACCTTCTGTTTATTAATTTGTTAATTAGGTAACTTAATTTAATTCTTACATATATCATCTAGGCTGCCCAAGGAGGTTGGGTTGGGGTTTCTTTCTTTCCTCACCACATTTAGGGAGGTTTTTTTAGCAGCCTTTATCCAGAGCGACTTACAAATGATACAGTCTTACAATCCAAGCAGTTGTGGGTTAAGGGCCTTGCTCAAGGACCCAACTTGGCAGAGGTGGGATTTGAACCTGGACCTTCTGGTCCAGAGTCCAGTACCTTAACCGCTAGGCTACCACAGTCGCCCTAGGCTTGCTAGATATTGGTAAAGCTGCTTTGAGACAATGCTCTGTAGTTAAAGAATGCTATAGAAATAAATTTGACTTTGACTTAATAACATACAGTATTTGTACAAATTGATAAACAGACTGATTGAAATCAGTCAGGAATAATAGTAAAATATAAAATAGTGGAAAATATATAACCCCCAGATTTGGCTCTTTATGTTTCATGTAATATTTCTATAAAAGAGACATGACAGCTCATACTGTCTGGCAAAAAAGTTGGGGTGCACTTTCTCAAATGGTAAACAAAACACAATTTCAGCATGGAACAAAACTATATGACATATTTATGCCCACTTTTTATGAACCATGAACAGCTCATAAAACACAGTAAAAGTAGCCTAAATCGTCACTGTAGAGACGATAGTTCCTGGAAGGACTGGGTTCAAAACCCCGGTGGGACTTACAACGTGAACGTAGGTGGTGCATTTAAGGAACCTGTGATACATGGTGCTCCATCCAGGGTGTTCCTGTCTACAGGGTGTATCCTGTGGCTCCAAACCCTTTGATTTGTTTATAGCCCCCCATCACAGGGACTCAGGAACCAGCTGGTGTCTTTCAGATGGGTCAAACTCGGGGTAGTCCCCTGGCCCTGCGACAGCGATGGACTGGCGTTTCATCCTGTGTTCTACAGCGACCCTGGCTAGGAGACGCGGGGTTCAACGCTACGAGAAAAAAAAGGCGAAAAAAGAAGTGTTCAGCAAAGGGGCAGTAACTCACATCGGCCACTAGATGGCGATTAGAGTCATTAGGTGACGTCATTGCGCTTGTGCCGTGTGCTCCATGAACAAGGAAGTGGTTCAGTTATTTTCCTACAAAGCGAGACTTTAACGGTTTAATTATGATCACGTTCGGCCTGACGCTCGTCCGACAGTAAGTGAGGTTTACAAAAAGATGCAATGTTTTATATTTCATTATGACATTATCCTGTGTTTGTGTGCAAAAGTGTGTTTGACTCATTATTCATAATATATTTAATTTATTATGGCAATTGCAGAGGTCAACACGTTTTTTTGGCAGCCATCACGAGTTTAAATGTTGTACATAATGTTTATAAAAGTTTGTGAACCCTTTGTGAACATCCAAAGTATCGTGCTTAAGGCATATTACTTACACACACATAAGCGGATGAGTGGATTAGTGGTTGAGGTACCAGGGATGAGAAGGTCCAGGGTTCAAATCTCTGCTGACCCTTAACCCACAATTGCTTGGATTGTAAGACTGTGTGATTCGCAAGTCACTCTGGATAAGGGTGTCTACTAAATGATTAAATGTCTAACCAGATAGCATCCAATCAGACATGTGTGGGGTGACTTTAGGTAAAGAGTGACACTTCATTTTGGAATCACAGACCTTTGTTGATTTTGCCATTAATGCAAGGCATGATAGTAAGACCCTGCTGTATTTGTGTTGATTTTAATAAATGCTTTTGGCTGCTTGTGGTTGGTGGTTGTGCCATGCTTTCATATCAAATATCTAACCAAAGCTTAAGTTTACATTTTTATCAAGGATTTCATAATTGCTTGTTCGTCTGTATTAAAATATATACAGTGTAACCTCGCCTCTTGCCCTCACCAAGATTAAAATGTGACAAATGTCCTGCCAGTAATGAAATTCTACCCCGCTATGCTGCCATTTTTCAGACCGTCAGTAGCTGCCACTTTAAACTTGTAACACCGGATGATGTACAGCCCCTGTCTGTTATCAGAGACGTTGTATAAGGAGGAGACTGGGCACTGGTTCAAATATGAATGGGACTGTTGTACAGAAGCCCTGCCCCATCATTAGAAAGACCCAATCGGCATATTAGTAAATGTGTCGGAGAGGGGGGCATAAAGTCTTGGCCCCTTTGTAGTGGCGGGATGCCACTGGAGTGAAAAGACTATCTTATAATGACTTTGCTGTGATTCATAGCAGACTGGACTTCATGTGCTTTGCGCCAAAAATAGCCACAAAGCAGAAAGTGGGTGAGATAACGAGTTTAGACATTACAGCTATAACATTAAACCCACTGACAGGTGAAGTGACTGAGAGTGAGAGTGTGTTGCTCTTGGCGAAATCCAGTCCTTGGACTCCACCTGTGTGGTGTTTGCATGTTCTACCCGTGTCTTTGTGGGTTTACTCTGGGTACTCCATTTTCCTCCCGCATTCCAAATACATGCATTGGACTAATTGGTTCGTGTAAATGTGTCTGAATAGTATCGTGTACCCTTGCTCCTGTCACAAATAGCCATCTATAATCACTCCATCACTGTCAATACCAACTTAATCCGGTCCGGGGTCAGAGGGTCAGTACTGCCAGTTCATGGTGCAAGGTGGGAACCAACCATGAACAGGGTGCCAGTCCATCACAGGGCACATGTATGCTCACGGAGGAAACCCACACAGCCAGTGACCAGGTTTCTGGATCACTGGGCCACTGTGACTCCCACATTTGATCATGTGTTTTAAATATATTCCATAACTAGGACTTACTATGAAGACCATTATGGTCGGTTTCCAAGGGTTCACAAATGTATTCCCTTTGTTAATTCTACAAAAAGTAGCACCGTTGTGGTCTGATCTCTGTACGTCTTCTTCTTCATAGTGGTGAAACGCAATACAACAGAGACAAACTGCTGCAAGGTATGAACACAACCACATGAGAGGATGTTCACCTCTGGTCATGTTATGTCGTCTTATGTTTTGAATGTAATCACACAATCTTATGTTTATTTCAGAGTGTTTTTATGCCTTTGATTCAATAAAACAACAATTAGTGTGTGCAACGTTTGAGCACTTTCCACTTGTGTCCTTGTAAGGTCTTAGATCTGATGTAGTCATGGTTCATTAAAATTCATGCCTCATGCAATTTTCCGTGTGTGTGTGTGTGTGTGTAGGTCAGGGTATTGACACTCCCCTGTCAGAAATGGGGCTGCGGCAGGCAGATGCAGCAGGTCACTACTTGCGAGAAATTCATTTCACCAACGCTTTTGTCAGCAACCTGCAGAGAGCCATACAGGTGTGTGTCTGTGTATCTATGTGCCTGTGTGTGCATGTGTGTGTCTGTCTGTTCATGTAAGTTTTTACCATGTATGCTCTGAGACTTATGGAGCTCCGATAAGGCCGAAATGACTGGGACAGGTCAGGTGCTTGACATGACCAGGGAGGGGCAAGCAACCATTGTGACCGAGAAGGGTCTGGTACCCATAATGACCGGGGAGGGTCTGGCACCCATAATGCCCAGGGAGGTTCTGGCACCCATAATGCCCAGGGAGGGTCTGGCACCCATAATGCCCAGGGAGGGTCTGGCACCCATAATGCCCAGGGAGGTTCTGGCACCCATAATGACTGGGGAGGTTCTGGCACCCATAATGCCCAGGGAGGTTCTGGCACCCATAATGCCCAGGGAGGTTCTGGCACCCATAATGACCGGGGAGGGTCTAACACCCATAATGCCCAGGGAGGTCCTGGCACCGATAATGCCCACGGAGGTTCTGGCACCCATAATGACTGGGCAGGGTCTAACACCCGTAATGCCCAGGGAGGTCCTGGCACCCATAATGACCGGGCAGGGTCTAACACCCATAATGCCCAGGGAGGTCCTGGCACCGATAATGCCCAGGGAGGTCCTGGCACCCATAATGACTGGGCAGGGTCTAACACCCGTAATGCCCAGGGAGGTCCTGGCACCCATAATGATCGGGCAGGGTCTAACACCCATAATGCCCAGGGAGGTCCTGGCACCCATAATGACCGGGCAGTGTCTAACACCCATAATGACCAGGGAGGTCCTGGCACCGATAATGCCCACGGAGGTTCTGGAACCCATAATGACTGGGCAGGGTCTAACACCTGTAATGCCCAGGGAGGTCCTGGCACCGATAATGACCAGGAATGGTCAGGTGCCTGGAAGAACTGGTGAGGGTCAGGCATTCGTAAGGACTGACGAGGGTCAGTCTTTCAGAAGGACCAAACAGGTCTGGTGCCCATACTGATCGAGGAGGGTCATGTGACCAGAAATGACTGGGAAGGGTCAGGCTCCCATAATGACCAGAGTACTGACCGGAGGAGGGTCAGGCACCCAGAAATGACCTTGGAGGGTATGGCACCTGTACTGATCAGAGTGGATCAGGTGTCTGGACGTGACTGGGGAGGGCCAGGCACCCGGGAATGACCAGAGAGGATCGGGCACCTGGAAATAACCGGTGAGGGTCAGGCGCTCGGAACAATCCTAGCTCTGTAAGTCTGTGTTTGAACCCGCTAGTGGCTTCTGGGACTTGTCTGCCTGAGGTGTGGCCTGTATCTGGGTGTCAGGGGTTCCCATGCAACAGAAAGTCACGAAATAGTATAAAACCAGTATTGATTCTACATCAACTTAAGAAATAATAGTTCATAGTTTTGGGAAGGTTTGGAGGAAATGTATCTGCCTCATTCACACTAGATATCTAAACTTTAAGGCTGTATGTTAAGGCTTTATTAAGTAACTATGAATATGACTGGTCATGCCTCAGGTTGGAGATCTAGTAAATGTGTTTTGTGCTTTTTTGTATTGCACATGTTTTATTAGGACCACTGCTTAGCCTATAGCCTATAAAAAGCCTTGTTGTTAAGTATTAAGACTGAATAATATCCCGGTTTCCTCAGACGGCTGAAGTCATTCTGAGAAACAACGTCCACTCGTCAGGCATTGAGATGGTTTTGGATCCCTTACTCCGAGAGAGGGTGAGAGTCCTCCAGTCACTATGCAGCTTCGCTCCTATTGCACTTAGTGGTTTGGATCACGGTGGTTTAAGGTTGATTGAATATACCGTGTTCGGCAGGGCTTTGGGGTTGCGGAGGGACGACCCAAAGAGGACCTGAAGAACATGGCCAACGCGGCAGGTCAGGCGTGTAGAGATTACACGCCGCCAGGGGGCGAGACGCTTGAGCAGGTACATAAACCCTCTGCGTCACCTTAGTTCTTATCGCAGGGTGTTCCAATAGGCATATGCATACATTTTATATCATCATCACAGGTATCAAAGGCACTCGGGTTTGAGTCCTGGCAGTGCCTTCTGGCCAGGCCAGGTGTCACATATAGGCTCGATTGGCTGTGCTTGAAGGGTTGGCTGGTTGGAGGATTATTTTGGGGATATGCAACAGCAACCCTTACCAAGCACAGCAACGGACTGGTGTTCCGTTCAAGGCACGGTTAAGCCTGCGCTCTGTGCCGGAGACACCACTCACCCCGTCCTGCAGAACAGGGGATAAACCGCAACATTTTAAACCTCTGTTTCTAGTCATTTATTTTAATTGCCGGGTTTAATTGTGTGTGTGTGTGTGTGTGTGTGTGTGTGTGTGTGTGTGTGTGTGCGCGCACATACGTGCAGGTGTTGGCTCGCTTTCGTAAATTCCTAAAGTCCATGTTCCAGCGCATGCTCGATGATCACTGTCCCAGTGCCCGTCCCAGTTCTGTCCCGGTGCATCCAAACCCGTCTCCGCTCACAATCGCGGGCCTAGCCAACGATGGCGTTGAGAAGTTGCGCGCCCACGCGCTGGTGGTGAGTCACGGCGCGTTTATCCGCGTGGCAGTGCGTCACATGGTGGAGGGTCTGCGCTGCT
This sequence comes from Ancistrus triradiatus, assembly GCA_025084515.1. Classification (NCBI taxonomy): domain Eukaryota; kingdom Metazoa; phylum Chordata; class Actinopteri; order Siluriformes; family Loricariidae; genus Ancistrus; species Ancistrus triradiatus. The sequence goes on from JAJAGP010005581.1 coordinate 23,650, forward strand.
GCCTGCCTGAGGGGATAAAGATGAGTCAGGTGTACTCCGCCTGTCCCAACACGGGCATCTGCAGGTTCGTCATCACTCTGAAGGTGGAAGACGCAGTCCCGAGGCCTCTTGCAATCCACTGTATCTTCATCAACAGGAAGGATCACCTGACCAGGCTCAAAGGCATCGAACCGTGAACTCTCATTTCAACTCGGCACAGAACCTACACTTCCTTTCCTATTTAATTTATCATACTTGATCTTGGATATGCCATTTAGTCCATGTGTGTAATCCGTATACTGTTTTATTCCTTATTGATGGTCCTGAGATTGCTGTGGTCCAAAAGGCTGCGAGCTGCTTCGTATTTACTGGTTATACAGAATGTGCACCACTACAGTATTTATTATATCGACTACTGTATCTTATTATGAAAATGACGTGCTTTTATTTCAGAATCTGTGGAAGGCATTTAATGTGTTACAGATCTAACACGTTCAGTGTTGCAGGCTAAACGTGCAGTACAAAATAAAGAGTGAGATAAAGAATTAACTCATTAACTCAGCAGTGTTCGGTCTTATCTAAAAACAGGGTCATGTGATCGCAGGATTTTGTTCATCCAAGCAGGAGCGGCATATGCATAATATTGATTGGAGTGGATAAGATGTAAGCCCTTTGCATTGACTTTGCTTAATGACCAAATGTATTGGGACACCTACTAGGGGTGTCACGATAAACATAGTAATATTCGTTTTTTTTCCCATATGGGAGTTTCAGTACGATATGAGCTGTGAATTGAATACATTAAGATTTTATTTTTAAAAACTTTACTGAGCCGTCCGTCAACCGGCTCTACTGAGATGCGTCATCTGCACAGAGCCCACCGCAGTTCTAGACCAACAGTTCAGGCATGCTGCAGTTGTACACATGCGCCATCTAGCGGCAGATTGTGTAATAGGTTCTGCGCTCCGTCTGGATACTGTAAGTAAGGAAAGAGCATATGATCTCACCACAGAGGTTTTAAGCATTGGGCAGCATCAGAAACTTGATGCTGTTTGTTTATGAGAGGAAATAGAAAGTCAAATATAGTGGTAGCCTAGCGGGTAAGGTACTGGACTATGGACCAAAAGGTCAAGGGTTCAAATCCCACCTCTGCCAAGCTACCACTGTTGGGTCCTTGAGCAAGGCCCTTAACCCACAATTGCTTGGATTGTAAGACTGTACCAATTGTAAGTCGCTCTGGATAAGGGCGTCTGCTAAATGCTGTAAATGTAACATAGGTTTTCATAATTTATCTCTATAGTGCAAAGCTAGAGAGAATATGGAGGCAAATCCTTCAGAAGAGTTTGGACCCTGAGGTGCCTGGATCAGCAATGGCAGAGGTCTTTGGTGATTTTTTTTTCTTTTGGACTCCTCGGTCTCTACGTTAAAATGAGAATCAACATTTCTTTCTTCATTTTTTATGGAAAATATATCATATCGTTGAGCAAAAACAGCAAAACAAAAAACGCCTACACGATACCTACAGAAGCTTTTATGATGTCCCATTCTAAATCCATACGTATTAATATGGAGTTGGGCCCTACTTTGCAGCTGTAACAGCTTCCACTGTTCTTGGAAGGCTTTCTACAAGATGTTGGGCTGTGTCTGTGGGAATTTTGGCCATTCATCCAGAAGAGCATTTGTGAGGTCAGACACTGATATTGAACGAGAGGACCTGGCTTGAACCTCCGTTCTAGTTCATCCCATTGCATCCTGTTGCAGTACCACGTTCGCATTCAGTGAGCTCTTCAGTACAACCCGATCTTTCACAACACAAATATCTAATCAGCCAATCACATGGCAGGACCTAAATAGATTTAGCCATGGTTAAGAAGACCTGCTGAAGTTCAACCTGAGCATCAGAATGGGGAAGAAAGGTGATTTGTGACCATGAACGTGGCATGGTTGTTGGTGCTAGACGGGCTGGTCTAGGTATTTCAGAATCTACTGGGATTTACAGCGAATGAGAAAATATCCCGAGGGCAGTTCTGTTTATGACCACAGTGTGCCATCTTCTACACGCCATGTCACAAAGCTCAAATCATCTCAAACTGGTTTATTGAAAATGACAATGTGTTCACTGTATTCAAAAGGCCTTCACAGCCACCAGTGACCTAGATTTATAGGACACCCTGTATTTAGTTCACAGCATTCATCTCTTATCCAGAGCAACTTGGAACTAAGCAACTGAGGGATAAGAGCCATGCTCAAGGACCCAACTGTGGCCCTTTGAAATTCTGGTTTATAGTCCACCTTTGCCACTGCACCACCAGAGACAGTAATGGATGCTTGTGAACTTTTTCAGTGTACAGTCATAGTATGCTTACCATCAGCTTATTATAGTGATTCTGTGATGTGTGGATATGAATTAATATTTTTGATTATACTTTTAATCAGTTGATGTTTGCACAGATTCTCTTTTTCACAATGCAATTGTTGATGACAGCAAGGTTTACGCTGTCACTGAAAAATGAAAATCACAACCGCTGTGGAAGTAGGTCAGAACCAATCACATTTCATCTTGCATCCAACGTGGACAAGTCATCTGATTTATGCATCCCCAAATCAGACAAAGTTGGGACAGTATGGATAATGAATATAAAAATCACACATTGTTTATTACAGTTATTTTGACTTTTATTTCATTGCAGACAGTATGAACCCGAGATACAGTGTCTCATGTTTTTTCTGGTCGACTTCATTTCATTTGAAAATAAACATCCAGAATTACAGGCCTGCAACACAAAACAAAGTTGGGACGAGGCAATTTAAAGCTAGTAATGAATTATTATTAAATAGTGATGTCACTTCAAACAGGTAATTCAACATGTGACTATAATGAGTTGGTACAAAAGCAGTATCCACAAAAGGCTCTGAGGAGTAAAGATGGGCAGAGGATCTCCAGTACAACAAATGTGTAAGAAAACTATTGAAATGCTTAAAAACAATGTTCCTCAAAAAAAAAAAAAACTGGAAGGGATTTATCTAAAATTGTAAAGTTGCTTTGATACAATGCTCCATTGTAAAAAGCGCCATATAAATAAATCTCACTTGACTTGACTGGAATTTACATATTTCTTCCTTTACAGTGCATAATATCATTAAACGATTCAGAGAATCAGGAGGAATTTCAGTCCGTAAAGAGCAAGAGCACAAGCCTAGACTGAAGAGGGGTGATCTCTGATCCCTCAGACGGCACTGCATCAAGAACCGTCAGTCATCAATAGCTGATAGAACCACATGGACAATGGATTACTTTATCAAACCTTTATCAAGCTCTGCAATACAGAGTTACATTCACAAATGCCACTTAAAACGTTACTGTGTAAAAAAGTAGCCTTATGTTAACCATGTCCAGAAGTGGCATCGACTTCTCTGAGCTCTGAGGCATCTGGGATGGACCATCACACAGTGGAAACGTGTATTGTGCTCAGACCAATCAGTATTCCAGATCTTTTTTGGAAGAAATTGATGCCGTGTGCTCCGGACCAAAGACAAAAACGATCATCCAGACTGTTATGAGGAACAAGTCCAAAAGCCAGGCTCTGTCATGGTATGGGGTCGGGTCAGGGCCCCTGGTAAAGGTCATTTACACTTCTGTGATGCAGCATTAATGCAGAAAAGTACATTGAGATCTTGGAGCAACATAAACTGCCTTCAAGACGTCATCTTTCACAAGGACATCCAAGCATTTTTCAACAAGACAAAGCAAAGCCATATTACAAATGTTTGACACACATTACAAATGCATGTCAGCGGAAAGAAGAGGGTATGGTACCTGTGGACTGCCTCCCTGCGCCTTGACCTGCCCCATAGAGAACTTGTGGTAAAGTTTGTCAACGACTGGTACTGTTACGACAGCTTAACAGTGTTTGCAACCAGAAATGGGAACAAATACCACCTGAAACACTGAATCACTCTGGTTTCCTCTTGCCCAACTCATTTAAGTGGTGGTGAGTTCGCGATGGAACGGCAACATTGCTTAAGTGGTGAAAATGCCGGTTGACCAGACAAAACTGAAAAATCTCAGTTCATACTGTCTGATGGTAAATGAAACGTCAAAGAAACTGTAAGAAACCTGTGTGTTGTTTATTTGCAGTTATCATCCTGTCCTGTACCTTCTTCTGTTTGGGGCTTTGTACACATCACACCGGGATTGATGTGTGAGAAACAACAGTGATGGTAAGTTAATGTTCTTCATGAACATCCTAATCCTAATGCAGCACTCTAACCCTACTCAAGTTACATGATTTCTCATTTTTTAAATATTGCAAGGTCCCCATTGGCTCCTCACTTCAATCATTTTCCAGTGTAACCCCTGGTTGCAGGTTCGTTGCCATCTAGATGAGTCCAGAAGATGTCATTGTAGGACCAGACCAGACCAGGAATTGTGGAAGCAAGGGGGCGAAGGACAGAAGGAAGAAAGAGAAAGAGAAAGAGAAAGGACACGTCCCCACTATTGTCGCCCACACTCCAGCCACAAGCAATCCCGGCCTCTCCTCTTATTTTGGTCCCTTATTGGAAGCGATCTTCTGAAGCCTGTCATTTGGTTGTCGGTGAGTAGGCGGTGATCTCGTCTAGTTTGTCACGCAGAGACAACCTGGACTGGTCCATAATCCTCCTGTCCAAAGAGTCTGCGGCTTTGCATTCCTCCCCTTCCACAGAACCTCCCACAGATCCAAAAATATCGGGTGTAGACTCAGTCCCAGCTCACACATCATACATATTGACACATGCCACACACAAACATTCCTCCATTTATCACCCAGCTACCTACTGCACCCAGATACACAGCAGAACGTGAAGGCCTTGTCCAAGCCTACGTCTAAAGAAGGCTTGGACAAGTTGGAGTACAGGATTTGGCTGTGCCTACATTGTAACCATGTGTTTATACGTTGTACTGTAATTACAATGTATAGCACTGGACAGGAAAGACCATTGATGGACATCCAGCTTTGGATATAAACATAGAGAAAAGCACATGTCCACGCCACACTATAAACACCAAAACAAAGTCACATGGGCGGCATGTTTTGGGAAGTACAATTTGTTGAAGCCGTCGGAATAGGTATTTACTTAAAAAGTATTCATTCAATACTCACGGAATACCATGATCAAAAGTCATCATAAGTGATCATAAATGGTGGTCTTGTGAGTTATAATAATGGAAAACACAAATCACAAAACATTGGGATGGTATGGAAAATGCAAATTTAAAACAAAACAATATAAAACAAACCAAACATGAAATGTATTGGGATCATACTGTCTGAAATTAAATTAAAGTCAAAGTAAATGTGAGGAACACTCCATTTTTGTTTCATTTTTATTTTGTTTTATCCAGAATCACACACCAACACCTGTTGAAGGCAGAGACACCCATGTTATGTGACTGCAGTCAAGTTCTGATCACAATAAAACATATCTTGACAGAATTCCCAAAACTCAGCCAAGAAAAGAAAAATATGCCCAGAACAAGAACATCCAAAGAAACCTTGAACCACAATAGCACTAATAACTTGATCCAGTTTCTGAACTGTATGATACTGAGTGCATACATATAAAGGACACACTGATAATCTACGGAATATAGTTCAGTAATGGTAAGAGATATACAAAAGTAGAAAAAGCTGGGCATCTACAGCGGTGCTTGGAAGTTTGCGAACCCTTTAGAATTTTTTATATTTCTGCTTAAATATGACCTAAAACATCATCAGATTTTCACACAAGTCCTAAAAGTAGATAAAGAGAACCCAGTTATACAAATGATACAAAAATATCATACTTAGTCATTTATTTATTGAGGAAAATGATCCAATATTACATATTAGTGAGTGGCAAAAGTATGTGAACCTTTGCTTTCAGAATTAATTCAATAAATGACCAAGTATAATATGTTTGTCTCATTTGTTTAACTGGGTTCTCTTTATCTACTGTACTTTTAGGACTTGTGTGAAAATCTGATGATGTTTTAGGTCATATTTATGCAGAAATACAGACAATTCTAAAGGGTTCACAAACTTTCAAGCACCACTGTATGTATAAGATTACAGGACATAAAAGACGGATAAGCATACAAAGAATATTTTAGGATATGAGACGTTCCTGTCATGAGAATGGCTTAAGTGCAGAGGATGACGTTAAAACCTACACATGACTAACTATTTATTTTTGGCATTTTCCATACGGTCCCAACTTTTTTATATTTGGGGTTGTAAGAAACACTGTGTTTTATGTTTTATGTGCATTTTCCATAGCGTCTCATCTTTTCCTGATTTGGGGTTGTACTTTTCATGCCGTTTTTGAATGACTTCTCAAGAGGTTAAAGCGTTCCTTAGGACTGGGTGTCCTGTGAAGACTGAACCAAGACTGCAATGTGAAATGCTGAAGAAGGTCAAAAAGAAGCCAAGAGTATAAGTAACAGACCTGCAGAAATCTCTGTAATGTGTTAAAGTTTCTGGTCATGTGTCTGCTATATGAAAAACGCAAAACATCAATGATGTTAATTTACATTTACATTTAGTTATTTGGTCGATGCTCTAATCCACATAAACTGTGATACAACCTTACAATCCAAGCATTTGGTGGGGCATGGTGGCTCGGTGGGTAGCACTGTTGCCTTACAACAAGGAGGTCCTTGGTTCGATCCTATGGTGGAGTGACCTGGGTGCTTTCTGTGTGGAGTCTGCATGTCCTTCCTGTGTCTTTGTGGGTTTACTCTGGGTACTCTGGTTTCCTCCCATAGTCCAAAGACATGCATTTGGTTAACTGATTACTCTAAATTGGCATCAGCCTGAGTTTATATATGACAAGTTTTGATATCACCTTGAGTGTTGATGTCAACTTGGACTCACTGAAGCGTGGCGTTAAAGAAACTAAATAAACAAAAAAAAACAAGCATTTGTTGGTTAAGGGCCTTGCTCAAGGACCCACCAGTGACAGCTTAGCAGAGGTGGCTCACCTTCTGGTCCAGAGTCCAGTACCTTAACCACGAAGTGGAGATCAGATATATGGGCACTACACACTAACATAATCCCAACAATAAAGCATTGTGGGAATGAATCCTTGAGGGAATGAAATTTCAATATCACAATATCAGGGGGATGACAGGAAAATATTTACTAGCACAATATGCTTTCATGTCCATGATATCTCCATTCCATTACAAACGGGAATCACAAGGTCTTGGTTTGAATATAAAAAGTAATGACCAATGTCTCCATTAACCTCATCTATAATAACCCCAATGGCGGTGCAGCAACAATTTGCTAGCTCACCACTGAGGTGACCCAGGTTCAATAGCAACTCTAAGCCCTGCAACTTTTTGGCGTTCAATCCATCAGCAGACAGCCTGTGTTCATTAGGATAGGCGCTGGACCTCCATGACCCTGACAGGGCTAAAATGTCCCGGTGTCTTCTGGTCAGGTCACAGAGATATATTGACTACAGTGGTATCATGGTTTGGGCCTGTTTTGCTGCATCTGGGCAGGACAGCTTGCCATCATTGATGGAACAATGAATTCTGAATGATATCAGAGAATTCTAAAGGAAAATGTCAGGACATCTGTCCATGAACTGAATCTCAAGAGAAGGTGGGTCATGCAGCAAGACATCGACCCTAAGCACACAAGCTGTTCTACCAAAGAATGGTTACAGAAGAATAAAGTTCATGTTTTGTAATGGCCAAGTCAAAGTCCTGACCTTATTCCAATGGAAATGTTGTGGAAGGACCTGAAGCGAGCAGCTAATGTGAGGAAACCCACCAACATCCCAGAGCTGAAGCTGTTCTGTACGGAGGAATGGGCTAAAATTCCTCCA
>JAJAGP010005582.1:0-31480 GCA_025084515.1 Ancistrus triradiatus
GATCCTTATAAAGTCTCGTTTTTTACATTATCTGACTGCTACACTACTGTAGCATAAATAATTCATCAGTGCCCAGGAGCTCTCCTTTCAGGGCTTGTACATTTCACAAGTGGCATGAAGTCAAGTTTCCACTTTACTTCAGCTTGCGGTATGGGAAAGGTTGGCTTAGATCAGTAGTTTTCAACCTTCTGCCCACAATTCCACACCGAAGGCCTATTATTAGCTGGTAAATACATGGCCCACAAATCTTGAATTTGGCCACTGCTGCAGTCCAGCAAATAAGAGGGTGAAAACCACTGGCTTAGGTGATCCATCAATGACTAATAACACCCAATGTCACAGAACTGTACTACTGAATACTATGCACCAGTGTTAATGTGTACAATGTGCTCTATTCTGGGTTAAACACTTAGTATTTTATATTTATACTTTAAGTTTATTTTTTAAATGACTAAATATGCCTGGGTTTATCAAGCTTCCTAGTTTACTTAAAGTAGTTCTTTGTTGACTTTGCACCGGCAGTCAAAAGCTGAACCACCTATTTACATACATTTTCCCATTATTATAACATAAAATCATCACTGGGGGAAACATGATAAACAATTAAGTACTAAAATTACTGTTTCATGTGAAATGATTTAAACCCCGGAATATAATAAAACACACATTTATGCTCAGAACTGAACTAAGGACCTTCAAAGTGAGAAGGTGTAATGCTATCAACTAAACCACTTTACTGGGGCATGTGGGCCAGTAGAATGTTGCTGGGCCCTAATGAAATCACCGCGGTAAGAAAATCAATTTTGTCCTGGATACTATAGTGTCCCTGGTTTGATCCCGACCTCGGACTCCGCCCTCGGAGTTTGGGTGTCCTCCCCGTGTCCGCATGAGTTTACTCCAGATATTCTGGTAACCTCACATATTCCAAAGGCATGTGTGTTAGACTAATTGGTGCTTCTCAAGTGACCTTAGTGTGAGTGTATGTGTGTCATTTCCTATGATGGATTGGCACCCTGTCTAGGGTTGTTCCTGCCTTTCGTCCTGGGCCGACAGCTAGGCATAGGCTTTTCGTGACTCTGACCAGGATTAAGTGGATTAGAAAATGAATGAATAAAAGAATGAATGAATGATAAGAGAAAAGGAAAAATACAGCCATTACTGTTAACTACAGGATTCCGTTAACTAGAGTATTTTGGCACGTCTACAGCTGTGTAGAAAGCACCCTTGGCATTTTGTGTAAATGCAAAGCAGTTCTTGCAACTCAGCATTAGAGAACATATATGTAGTCACTGGCTCTGCCACTAAACATATTTCTAAGCATAGACTTAATCCAGTCATACACATTTCAGATGCAGTGTTCAAACACACATATAAGGCGAACTCCACTTGTAAATATGCATTTACCCCATTATATGCCACAACAGTTCATGTTACTCAGAGAGCCCTTGTGAACAAAGTCAAACACACTACCAGTCAGAAGGTACTAGGTTCTGATTAGTGCTGTCTGGTTCCGAACAATCGCTGCTTCATCATAGTATGATGTGGGGGTCAGTTGGAAATAGTGCCAAGTTAAATAGGACAATGGTCTCTACTGTCCTTATACTCAGAGAACTTGACAGGATTTCTGGAGACATTTTCAGTGTCAAAGAATCAAGTATTTTTTGCATCTAATAAGTACTGAAAGAAACCAGCACGGCGATCTACTTTAGAGTCTCAGGTAAAGCTAAGTTTAAAGTAGGAATTTCATGATACCTCTTGTCTTTGTCCTTGCGTGAATGTCTAGACCGGTCCTTGCTGTAGCCTTCATTGTCCAGCAGCATCTTATTGGACCATTTCATTTTTTTCTTGGGTTCCAAATCAGAAGGGTCAACGTTCTCCAGAACACCCAGGTCACTGTGCAGAGGGTAGGCGATGAGACACAGGTTGCCCTCCTCATCCTCCTCAAAGCTCACAGACACCACCCCTACAGACAGAGGGAAGGCAGAAGAGATGAGTTACATTTAAGAACGCGAAAAATGCTTCATCTTATAAAAACACAGACTTCCCAGCTCAAAAATAGGCAGACTGGGAAATCTTGAACGTCTCTTACCCACTGCACTTTTTTGTTCTTACAAGCTTTCCAGCGTTTTACAAAAGTTACAGAGCCCACTGCACAGCCTTCACCTAACCTGATAGAGATCAGACAAGTCCACAACACAGAGAGAATGGAAGAACGATGTGTGCAGACAGCGGAGGGACAGAGAGAAATACAGGAACAAAGAGCTGAGGTGGGGGTTGGGGGCAAGGAACAACAAAGACCACAATATAGATGTGGTTTCACTGCATCTAAAAGAAGCAAACATTTTCGTCAAAGGACATACGTGGAGCGAACTCAAACCACCAAGAAAAGACAAAAGGCGAAAGACTTGAAAACAAAATTATTTATTAATTACAAATTTTTCAAATATAAAATCCAGTAAGAATGCATCTTCACCAAATTCTACTGCTACATCAGCACAAACTTCAAGCATCAATCTTTACATTGCAATCAAACAGACCACACAGTACTTGTACAACCAGGTATTTTATGCACAGGATATCCCTCTTTGTTGAGAACAGAGACATTACATCTGTCAGTCATCTGATATGAAAAAGGCATATTTTAAAAATGAACAGTCAAACATTCATTGAGAAAGTCTTTTTAATAAAGTCTCTTTGCATATTAGAGCCGCTTATTTATGAAGCTTCTCTCAATCTTTGCCCCAGTCTACTCCTTAAATTATGGTCCTGTGTTTTATACTCAAATAAGTGTGACACAGCATTTAAAACCTTTAATGGGCACACAAGGGAGGGGAACAAGAAAGCTAGATTAAATTATGAGTAAAACACATAAAGGACTCACTATAGCATGTTTTGAAAAGATGGCAAAATATCTCAGATTCTTACTGCAGACAGATATAATAACAGATGTCAAAACAAGACTTGCTCATAAGTCAGCACTGTTTGAATATTCACCTTTCAAGGTAGAACATTTCAGGGGTCTTTTAACCATTAAGAGTTCTCAATTAAGATGGATGGCACTGTGTCAGAGTGTGATCAGTAAACGTCATGCTACATCGTGTTATAACAAAAGATAAAAATACAGAATCCTCAAACTGTTGAGATATTTGATGACGCTCCCAAGCAGGCCAGGGACTGAAAAACAGTGTCACTGTTCTTACTTTGATGTCTAAGCATAATAACTTTAGCCATGACACCATACCTTACTTGTCTGACAGACATTACCACAAAACAGCTGCATCACACTTTAAATTCTACTTCCTGTATAAACAACAGGGTATCAAACAACACATGCTACATGTCTGATAGCGGTCAGCCGATGGGGGGAATGCAGTCATGTGGAGAACTGTGTTAACTCTAACTCTAATCAGGGTCCTGTATACCTCTCCAGGGCATAAATAATGATCGCTGCACTAAAATCAAACAGACATAAATAAAAACTCTGCTCTGTTACACAAGGTCGCCACGAGAGCGCACCTCTGCTCGGAAACACATACTTATACTGGGCTGCACAATTATTATGATTGTGATCACAATTTGTGACTTCCTGAAGTAATGACAGGTTACATTGCTACATGAACACATGACATTCCATACACTCAACTATCATTTTTAATTTCGTATTAATTATGCCCAGCTCATTAACACTGATGGGTAACTGTGTTTTTGGTCAAACAACAAGAAGCCATGTGCTTTTTCTCAATTTCATTTGAGCAAGTACTGAAGAAGCACTGCAAAATAACACCGGCGTACAAGCCTGTCAGCACGGGGAATAGATAAATGCATGAAATCACAGTATTCACCTTGTGTTTTTCTAATGATGGCGTCTGGGGATTGCCTCTTCAGTGTTGTGTGGTTTCCTGTTTATGTCACCAGTACACAGAACATGGTAGACGGCACATATTGGCTTTAAAATTGACAGGTTAAAAAGAGAGCGCTTGAAATTCTGCAGGTCTCTTTCTCCCAGAGTTTGAGGAAGAGAAAAAATACATATATCTATCCATCTGAGTGTGTATATGTTACATACATACATACCACACACATATACATAAATATAAACATATCATTTACATAAAGGCGCACACATGTTGTCCCATAAGCCCAGATTCATATGGATTATGGTTTTTAAACAGATGATATGATGATGCTGAATCCAAAAGACAAGATTACTGAGAGATGTCTTAGATGTCTTCACTCCCCACACCCAAGTTTGAGGAAACGGCTACATTTGTATATGGCGAATAAAATGAAAACATTCGCCAAGTTGTGTAAATAGAAGCTTTTGTTTTGCCGTATGTTTGTCTATAAGGTAGGAACCTGTTCGGCACCCTATATGGATGCATGTAGCGATATGTAGATAGACATTGTATTATTAAGTGACCAGAGAGCAGTCGTCCCAAACGTACGACAGGAAAGAAAGAAAGCTTAGATTTAAATATGACAACCTTCAACAATATCTTATTTCTTCTTCCAACCGGACCGAACAATACCGATTTCGAAGATAATCGTGCCACCTGTTCGGAGATACCACACAATGCGCAGCATTCTGATACTCGGTAAAGTTAGCACACGCCATTGAGCTTATATGGTTTAGGACACAGCCACGGCGAAAACAGAGGCCAGAAGCGAAAGCTGGGTTTAAGACGAAGATGCAGGCCGTAGGTTACCTAGCTGAGCGGCTAACAAGCCGCTTGATCTTACCTCGGTACTGCGGGGTGAAACTGCGCATGGCCGCCGGCAGGCTCTCGTAGAACTGGTGCTCACGGGGGATGAGCGGCTTGCAGATGGTCTGCTCCCCGAAAACGCAGCACACACGAATGGCCGCCCACTTGGTGTACAAAGGGCTCAAGCAGGAACCCCCTTCCCCAGCGCCACAGACTGCTTCTGGCTCCATCCCCTCGATGGCAGGGCTCATCCTCTGCGGGCATTAAGGCTCCCACTGTTCAGATCCTAACGGACAGGGAGAAAACGGCAGTGAAGGAAGAAGGACAGAAAGAGGATGTCTCTCTCTGCCTGCCTCTGTTTATCCACACACCGGTGACTAGCACACAGCCCTGGGAGACAAACAGGAAAGATTTAAACTAAGATAGACCGAAATAACGACAAGGCGTAGTGTTTTCAATAATCTTTCTATACAGACAGCTGGTCAGCCCTTGAAAACAATATTTTGTCATTTAGCGTTTTTTAAAAGACTGCAAACCGCTAAAGCCGCAGTCACGAAACGCTCTAACGTCAGTCTGACACTGCGTCGCTCTGCAATCGACAAATAACAGCGTAACCTAGGAAAGGACGCGCCGCCCCTTAACCAAACGGACCAATCAGATGCCTAGAAAAGGTGTCGCAGAAACCAGCCAAGAAGGCAAACAAAGGGAGACAAGAAAGAGGAAGGGTGGGGGAGGAGAGGAAGAGGAAGAACTGAAAGCTGTACAGAAACCGGAGCCATTCAGCTGGTTTGCCGTTGACTCTGTTGTGACGTGCACATTTAATGGCACTAGCCGTTTATGTTTAAAGGTATACTCCAGACTTTCCCAACCTAAACATTTCCACTATAATGTAATGTTTGTTCGATTACAATAAAGAATCGAAACTTAATTAGCTACTTAAACGTAAAATCTAAGGCCTTCCTCATATTATCTTTTTTAATATTGTTTCTATATTATATCTATTGTATGGTATTTCTATATGCTATGAAGCCACTGAAGACCTTGATGGCCATGGATTCACAAATTCTAATATTTTAATTGGCAGAAATTGGCTTTAAAATTTGACTGGTCAAAAAGGCAATGCAGGTTCCCAGTGTTTCAGAGACCATTAGCTTAGCTGATCTGTCTGTCTCCCTCCCTCCCTCCCTCCGTCCTTCCTTCGTTGCCCGAGCAGTGTGTGTCTATCTCCTTCGTTGCCCGAGCGGTGTGTTTGGGATCATGTCATGCTGGAAGACCCAGCCACGTTCCATCAATGCTCTCACTGATGGAAGGAGGTTTTGTCTTAAAATCTCACGATATATGGCCCCGTTCATTCTTCCCTTAACATGGATCAGTCGTCCTGTCCCCTTTGCAGAAAAACAGCCCCAAAGCATGATGTTTCCACCCCCATGCTTCACAGTAGGTATGGTGCAACTCAGCATTCTTCTTCCACTAAACACAGCGAGTTGAGTTTCTACCAAAAAGTTCTATTTTGGTTTCATCTGACCACATGATATTCTCACAGTCCTCTTCTGGATCATCCATATGCTCTCTGGCAAACTTCAGACGGGCCTGGACATGTACTGGCTTAAGCAGGGGGGCACACCTGGCACTGCAGGATCTGAGTCCCTCTCAGCGTAGTGTGTTACTGATAGTAGCCTTGTTACTTTGGTCCCAGCTCTCTGCAGGTGATTCATCAGGTCCCTGCGTGTAGTTCTGGGACTTTTGCTCACTGTTCTCATGATCATTTTGACCCCACGGGATGAGATCTTGCATGGGGCTCCAGATCGAGGGAGATTATCAATGGTCTTGTATGTCTTCCGTAGTCTTACAATTGCTCCCACCATTGATTTATTCACACCAACTTGCTTGTCTATTGTAGATTCACTCTTCCCAGCCTGGTGCAGGTCTCCAATTTTCGTCCTGGTGTCTTTCGACAGCTCTTGAGTTTGGAGTCTGACTGTTTGAGGCTGTGGACAGGCGTCTTTTATACATATAACGAGGTCAAACAGGTGCCATTAATACAGGTAACGAGTGGAGGACAGAAGAGCTTCCTAAAGAAGAAGTTACAGGTCTGCGAGAGCCAAAAATCTTGCTTGTTTGGGGGGTGACCAAATACTTATTTTCCACCATGATTTAAGAAAAAATTCTTTAAAAATCCTACAATGTGATTTCCTAGATTTTTTTCTCATTTTGTCTCTCATAGTTGAAGTGTACCTATGACCTCTCTCGTCTTTCTAAGTTGGAGAACTTACACAATCAGTGGCTGACTAAACACTTTTTGCCCCACTGTATGTTCAATGTTTTGTACTTACCTCTTTTTCTTTGAGTTGTCTTGATGCATGCTCAGTAATCCAGGTGAGACAATCCCAGTAGTTGAATCTGTTCATCTGGACATGAGGTTTTGTGGGAGAAATGTTTCATCACTCATCTAAGTGACTTCTTCAGTCTCATCAAGTTGGAAAACTTCCCCAATCTTATATACAGCACATTTGCATACTGACCAATACCTGCACCATTACATAAAAATGGGACCCGTGATCAGTTTAATATGCAAATTGCCATGGTCAGTAATGACAATGGCCACATGTGACATTCACACAGTATTGGCTGCAATAGCGGAGTTGTAAGATGGTGAGAGGTGTACTCTGAGGCCCCTCCTTGGTTCAGGGATGGACGTTCCCTTTTTACAAAGATGGCTTATTTTACTCAGCATTCAAACCAGTGTTCCTCCGTATCAAGGATCTGCATGTCTTCATCCTTGAAAGAGTGGCCACTGGGCTGTAGGTGGGTGTAAACCGCAGAGTCCTGCCCTGATGAGGTAGCTCTTCTATGTTGTGCCATCCGTTTCGCCAGAGGCTGCTTAGTTTCCTCAATGTACAATTCCTGGCAATCCTCCCGGCACCGCATAAACTATATTACTCTGTTTGTGCTGGGAGACCCAATCATTAGGGTGGACCAGTTTCTGGTATAGCATGTTTTGGGGTTTGAAAGACACCGAGACGCAGTGCTTCTCAATTCTTCCGATGTTCCGGATAATTCAAACTGGGCCTTCGTAACCTAACAGTATTCCCCAATCCTGTGTGATGACAATGGCCATGGCAATTTGCATATTACATTGATCATCGTTATGCAATAGTGCTGCTATCAGTCATCATGCAAATGTGCTATGTATATAAGATTGGGGAAGTTTTCCAACTAGCTGAGACTGACAAAGTCACTTACATGAGTGACAAAACAGTTCTTCCACAAAACCTTATGCCCAGATGAACTGATTCAATTTCTGGGATTTTCTTTGAGTTGTTGCTTTTTTCAGCTCGTACGAATCTGGCCATTCTCCTCTGACCTCTAACATCAACAGGGCATTTTTACCCAGAGAACTTCCGCTGACTGGATATTTACTCTTTTTCGGGCCATTCTCTTTAAATCCTTGAGATGGCTATGAGTCAAAATGAGTTTTTTTTTATTTCTCTCCTCTGCCATGACCTAGGCCTCAAAGTTAAATCACTGGTCACTGAGGAGCTCTTTGCTGACTAAAAACCTACAGAAGACATTTTCGCCTTGGACCACTTACTGAAGTAATTCAAGGCGACCAGAACGCCTGAACGTAGCAGTTTTCTCCCGCCCAGTCTCTGGGAAAGGACCCAGGAGGTTCACAGTCTGTCGGCACTTTCAGGGCTGTATAAGCATCACAGAGCTGCAAATCCACATCGCACCAATAGTCCCAGACCAGTAGAATCACTGATGGAGATGGCTGAGTGTCTTCATTGACAGTGTCCCACCCCTGCGTTCTGAAGGCACTTCCATTGTAAGCAGTAGGCCCCACTGGCTCCATCCTTCACTCAGCCACCACCAAAGCAGTGTGAGTTCTCAGTTCCTGTGCCCAACACATCTCTCTGAATTGCACAAACTGAATGGGACACATGAGGATGAGTTTTGCTCTCTTGGCTCCTCTCTTGGATGACTGTGGTGGGCGCCTACTTAAAATGCAGACAAAGAGCTGCTTGGAGTGTGCTGAGATTGCTGTGTTCAGACGCTGGTAAGTCCAAAAGAACTTGAAGTGCTTTTTCATCAAGTGAGTTGTACAGCTATGGTTGCCACTGTCCAGTTATAATGTTGCACCACCAGCTGTAGCTGAGCCTCATAGCACTCCCATGAGCTGTCGCTGTCATAACGTGGTAAACATATGGGTCAAAGTCTGCAGTCAAGCAAAGCAGGTGAATGCCTTTGGAGCATGCTGTGCTAAGCTGCGTTATCTCAATGGTGCCGGGCATTGTCCTCAATTTGCTGTCACCCACCGTCATCTTCACAGCACCATGGATGGGTACGATGATACCAAAGTAGCATTAAATAGATATGAAAACCATTGAATATGATCAGACAAACAATGAATAGCTCTTTCTTCCATGAAGACTATGAAGAACTGTAAGCAGTACCTAGCTTAAACTGGGAGGAGAGAGCTACCCCGCTGTTACTAACATTCTGCTGTACAGTTGGAGATTTCTTATAAATGCTACAATGCTAAATGTGAAAGGTATACAAGCTGCATTATAGAGAACTGTAAGCACATGTACCTATAGACTCAAAGTTAGTTCACTAAATCACCATAAAATAATGAAAATTAACCTTGCTGGACATGCAGTGCATGTTGGGAGCAACCAAGAACTCTATGCCCATCTCAAAGTTGACTGAATAGGCTGCTGATGCCACTATTTCTACATATACAGGTACTGCATAATGTGTGCAAGAATGAGTGCAAAGGGATTGAGGGTACTACATATTATCCTCAAATCCTTCTTTCTTAGGCTTCACACCTGAGCTTATCATTTTTGTCGAGGCAAGGTAGAGTGGATACCAAGGGACCTATATAGAACAAATCTTTCATATTTGTGTTTTAGTAATCAATAATTAAAAAGATAAAATGTACTCTGATTTTTTCCCACGTCCCAAAGACATGCATAACGTCAATTGGTGTCTCACGAGTGAGTGTCCCAGTGTGAGTGTATGTGTGCATGTGCCCTAGGGGTGGGCAATATGATTATTTCAGATTGTGAACGAAAAAAATGTCTTCATTATCTGGTTTAACAATGAGATCCCAGGAACCAAAAATGCTGAACACATTTCATTACTTGCTCTGAAAGATCTGATATGGGAACCCAATGTCTTTCAACAACCACATGCTACTCTATTCGCTTGTCCAGCCCATAACTCTGTCAGACACACATATAAATCAATAATAGCCCAGTGTTGGCAGGTCCTCAGGATATTTACTGGCCTTATTTGTTTGACAACACATGGAGGGGCTGGTGACTAAAAAAAACATGCATATGAAACTGGTTTTGATTGTACACAACCGACACTACAGAACTATTTTTTTGTTTTTAAATATAAGATTGCTACACACCGGCTGTCCTGCAACCCTGACCAGGATTAAGTGGAGAAAAAATGAATGAAAAGTATTTTCCTAAAACTGGAATTCCTTTGATGTACAAAAAATGCAAAGAGACAAATGAACCCAGAATGAACAACATCCATTTTTTACCATTACTAGCGATTTATGAGCTAGTTGGACTTCAGAACCTTATTAGAAACTTCATATTATTATGAAAATATAATATATAAAATAATATTTGTGTACACCTACAACATGATGGTGATATTTATTTTTGAAACAGTTTACATTGTTTAATAAAGTTTTGCCTAAAAGGGTACTACTAATTTAAGTGCTCAGTTATTTCAGCATGTTTTTGCATTAATACAGTACTATGTTTTACATTACAAATCCATCCAATTTCATGTGATTTTTTTTTATTAAACCCCATTGAACATTTATGAGGGCACTTGAAGACTGAGAAACCCAAGCATTCAGTAATAAAAAAAAAAAAAAAAAATTCACTCAAATTGTGATGCTGTTTATATGATTTGTAATGAAAACATTGTATTACAGTGGTGCTTGAAAGTTTGTGAATCCTGTAGAATTCTATATTTCTGCATAAATATGACCTAAAACAGTCCTAAAAGTAGATAAAGAGAACCCAGTTAAACAAATGAGACAAAAATATTATACTTGTTCATTTATTTATTGAGGAAAATGATCCAATATTACATATTAGTGAGTGGCAAAAGTATGTGAACCTTTGCTTTCAGTATCTGGTACTGACTGTAACTAAACATTTCCGGTAACTGTTGATCAGTCCTGCACACCGGCTTGGAGGAATTTTAACCCATTCCATACAGCTTCAACTCTGGGATGTTTTGGTGGGTTTCCTCACATTAACTGCTCACTTCAGGTCCTTCCACAACATTTCAATTGGATTAAGGTCAGGGACTTTGACTTGGCCATTTCAAAAACATGAACTTTATTCTTCTTTAACCATTCTTTGGTAGAACGGCTTGGGTGTGCTTAGGGTCGTTGTCTTGCTGCATGACCCACCTTCTCTTGAGATTCAGTTCATGGACAGATGTTCCTGAACATTTTTCTTTAGAATTCTCTGATATAATTCAGAATTCAGTGTCCCATCAATGATACCATCACTGATGGCAAGGCCGTCCTGGTCCAGATATGCAGCAAAACACACCCAAACCCATGATTACTACCACCACCATGTTTCACATATGGGATAAGGTTGTTATGCTGGAATGCAGTTGTTTTCCTTTCTCCAAACATATAATTGCTTTTACTTTTAAGCCAAAAAGTTCTGTTTTGGTCTCATCCATCCACAAAACATTCTTCCAATAGGCCTTCTGGCTTGTCCATGTGATCTTAGCAAACTAACTTACCTGCAAATGTTTCTTGGACAGCAGTAGCCTGCCAGTTCTCCATTACAACCCTGCCATGCACACCATTGTTGTTCAGTGGTTCTTCTGATGGTGGACTCATGAACCATTAATATTAGCCAATTGTGTGAGAGACGGCCTTCAGTTGCTTAGAAGTTACCCTGGGGTCCTTTGTGACCTCGCCAAACTATTAACAACCTGCTCTTGGAGTGATCTTTTTTTGGTCGACCATCTGGGGGGGAGGGGAGGGTAACAGTGGACTTTGAATTCTCTCCATTTGTACAACACAATCTGTCTGGACTGTGGATTGGTGGAGTCCAAACTCTTTAGAGATGGTTTTATAATCTTTTCCAGCCTGATGAGCATCAACAACAACTCTTTCTCTGAGGACCCTCAGAAATCTCTTTGTTCGTGCCATGATAAATAACTTCCGCAAAACATGTGTTGTGAAGAGCAGACTAGTGATAGATCCCTGTTCTTTAAAAAAACAGGGGTGCCCACTCACACCTGATTGTCATCCCCATTGATTGAAAAAAACACTCTAATTTGACTCTAATTTCACCTTCAAATTAACTGCTAATCCTAGAGATTCCCATATTTTTGCCACTCACCAATATGTAATATTGGATTATTTTCCTCAATAAAAAAATGACCAAGTATAATATTTTTGTCTCATTTGTTTAACTGGGTTCTCTTTATCTACTTTTAGGACTTGTGTGAAAATCTAATGATGTTTTAGGTCATATTTATTCAGAAATACAGAAAATTCTAAAGGGTTCACAAACTTTCAAGCACCACTGTATATTCAAGAAAAATGAAAAATAGACGCATTTTTACTAGTGATCTCAGACTTTTGGTGCTCTGGTTTACACATTTTTAAGGTTGTTAATAATAACTAGAAATTCAGAATGATAGGACTATATCTGAAAGATAAACTATCCTATACTGATTTAGAACATACTTTACAAATATATTTGACTGCACATTTCAGGAAAGTTTGTTTTTAAGGTCGCATCAGTTTCAATGGTTGTATTCACGACAGGCACAAGGTTATATCAACATACTGGTCATGGGCCAATTTAGAGTGACCAGTCAACCAAATGCATGTCTATAGAACATGGGAGTAAATTGGAGCACCTGGAGTAAACACAAGCAGACATCTGGAAAAAATGCTAACTCCACATAGGTGGATCCCAGGCTTGGGATTGAACCAGGGATGTCAGACCTCATTTCATGAAAGTGTTCTGTACAAATATGTATTTCACTTACATGTGCTCTAATAACTGCCTTTAGACCTCATTTATTACTGAGTAAATTAGGGCCTGTTTAAGTAAGGATGAACATATTCAAAGATTCAAACAGGGAACTTATCTTAGTATTTGTTGACCTAAATTGGCATTCTAATATCACATCAGTCTGAAGTAATGCTTATGATTAAGCACATAAGTAGTTTTGTTTGTAAAACAGTGAACCCTGTGAACCTCAAGCCGAGCCACAGACAGATCCTGAGCTGGTCAGGTAGGATTCTCTCTCTGTAGTATGTCGGTTGATTTGTTGTAGTGTAACTGTACTTTTAATATAGCAAGACAACTAGCAAGTTATAACTGACAGGATAAGTTAAAATAGAAACATATTCAAAGCATATTGAAATAACCAAAATTTATTAAATGCCATGGTTTGATAAGTTTTTCTAATTACAGGAAAATGTGTCAAAATTAATATTTGTGGTAATTACACATATGGTACAGATGCTGTGTATGGAGATTACACTGAAAAATTGTAGACCATTTTAAAAGAGAAAACAAATTTTAATAGTGACCAGGAAAGGGTAAGAGATATAAAAAAAATACAGATAAGGAGAGACACAGAGGTGAAAAGCAGAAAAAGTACGTACAGTTCTCAACAGTAATATGATGATCTTACACTATAGTCTTGTTTCAGAGAACTGTGGTTATGCCTGTAGCTAAAGTAGAGATAATATAGATATGTGCAGGAGATTGTTGCCAAAGTATTGTTGCCCACAGGCAGGCAGCTTGACTTTAATCTCTCTAATCCAGCATGCTGGAATTTACAAGTGGATAAATGGGCCACGAGACAGACAAGAGAGGTACAGCTGTACACGACAGGGTGTAGCCAAACCTGGATGTCTGAACCACTTCAGTGTAGACAAGAGTAAAAGTATTGCATGCCAGCAAGTAATTGGATTGGATTTGTCAATTCCTAATAAAAACTATGAAACTTTGAATCAGGGGTTGCACTATTCAAAGTTTCAAAGTAAACTATAACACCAACCAGTCACCATGATGACACTTTTGTTACAAAATAACTTTGGTACTTTGGTATTTTTTCACTCATAACAACAGACCATAATAAAGCAAATGTCATACTTACCACTGAGGCCTGGAATTAACAAGCATTTTATGTGGTCAGATCAAAATCAGGTAACGTCAGATAACGATTAAAACAGGTCAGAAAGCAAAGCAATCACAATGTGGACTGATTTTCTTACATCTTATTCCACCATATGTCACCAGACTTTTCAGCTGCTCATTACTTTGTCTGTGACGCAGGGTTTAGTTATGTTGTATCAGAAGTCTTGTCTTTCCTGAAACATTCACCTGATTGACTAAACAGTAAACAAATTCACATATTCCAAACCAAGGCGACCATATCACAGCTGCCATTCACCACATAGTACCAGCACAGATATCCACTGATATTAGTATTCAGTGGGGCAAATATTTATTTTAAGCATATACAGTACATAGCGTAAGATGTCTACTATGTATGCGTGTATACTATTCAAGGCCGCTGTTTCTGTAGAGTGTACACAACACTTCATACTTAAATGTCATACTTCCCACTGAGGCCTGGCATTAACAATCATTTTATGTGATCAGATCACAATTAGGTAGTGTCAGGCAAGAATAAAAAACAGGTCACCAGGCAAAGCAATCAAAATGCGGTCTGATGAGCCAGACCAGATAGTCTGGCCCACATTGTGATCTGATCTCTCAGGCAGGTGTAAACTCCATCAGTACATTGTGTTCCTTTCAGGCAGTCCATGGCCCCAGGATAAATAAGCATAAAAAAACAAAGACAAATGCAGGCTAGTAAAAATGGATGGAAAGCATAGCAGGAGCTCATAAATACAGCAGAAACATAGCCAAGAAACAGCCAAAAACAGTGGCTAGCATACAGTAACTCCTATACATAGCAAATCTAAAAGTGATGCTTGCATGGTGTACAAGTGTTCCTATATACAGTACTATAGAAAAGTCTTCTATTCATATTCTGTTTATTCTTTACTTATGTTTTAGTGGCCACTGCATTTTGAAGTTCTACAGTTACGTACTGTAATCCATTTGTTTGTCTACATACTTTGTTCGTCCCCTTTACTCTGTTCTCTTATGGCCAGGACCATCACAGATCATGTACTATTGTGGTGGTGGATGATTATCAGCACAGCACTGCACTGACACTGACGTGGTGGTGGTGTTAGTGTGTGTTGTGCTGGTACGATTGGATCAGACACAGCAGTGCTGCTGGAGTGTTAAAATACTGTTCACTTACTGTCCACTTTATTAGTTGCATTCACCTTATTGCTCCACCTCGTAGATGTAAAGTCAGAGACAGTAGCTCATCTGTTGCAGCAAAGTTTGTGTTAGTCAACAGTGCTTTTTGGATGGTGGATTATTTTCAGTCCAGCAGTGACACTGAGGTGGTTTAAACACACCACCACCACATCAGTGTAACTGCAGCTACCCTAATATCCAAATAGTACCTGATCTGTGGTGGACCGGCGGGGGTCCTAACCATTAGAAAACAGAGTAAGGAAGACTACAGTGGTACTTGAAAGTTTATGAACCCTTTACAATATTCTGTATTGCTGCATAAATATGACCTAAAGCATCATCAGATTTTCAAACAAGTCTTAAAAATATATAATATATATATTTATTGAGGAAAATGATCCAGTATTACATATTAGTGAGTAGCAAAAGTGTGTGAACCTCTAGGATTAGCAGTTAATTTAAAGGTGAAAATTAGAGTCAGGTGTTTTCAATCAATGAGATGACAATCAGGTGTGAGTGGTTTTTTATTTAAAGAACAGGGATCTATCAAAGTCTGCTCTTCACAACACATGTTTGTGGAAGTGTATCATGGCACAAACAAAGGAGATTTCTGAGGAGCTCAGAAAAAGAGTTGTTGATGCTCATCAGGCTGGAAAAGGTTACAAAACCATCTCTAAAGAGTTTGGACTCCACCAATCCACAGTCAGACAGATTGTGTACAAATGGAGGAAATTCAAGACCAATGTCGTTACCGTCCCCAGTCGTGGTCGACCAACAACAGATCACTCCAAGAGCAAGTTGTTGTAATAGTTGGTGAGGGTCACAAAGGACACCCAGGGTAACTTCTAAGCAACTGCCTGAATGTCTCTCTCACATTGGCTAATGTTAATGTTCATGAGTCCACCATCAGAAGAACACATGAAACAACAATGGTGTGCATGCAGGGCTAGCAAGGAGAAGAGAAAGCCACTGCTCGCCAAAAAGAACATTGCTGCTCATCTGCAGTTTGCTAAAGGTCACATGGACAAGCCAAGAAGTCTATTGTAAGAAATGTTTCTGTGTTTTATGTCATTGGAGAAAAGGAAAACACTGCATGCCAGGCCTAAGACCACATCACCCATCTGTGAAACAATGGTGGTGGTAGTATCATGATTTGGGGGCCTGTTTGTTGCATCTTGGCCAGGACGGATTGCCATCATTGATGGAACAATGAATTCTGAATTATATCAGAGAATTATAAAGGAAATGTCAGGACATCTGTCCATGAACTGAATCTCAAGAGAAAGTGGGTTTTGCAGTAAGACAATGACCTTAAGCACACAAGTCATGGAGTGGACGACAGAAGAGCTTCTTAAAGAATGAGTTACAGGTCTGTGAGAGCCAGAAACCTTGCTTTTTTTGTGGGTGACCAAATACTTATTTTCCACCATGATTTACAATTAAATTCTTTAAAAATCCTACAATGTGATTTCCTGGATTTTTTTTCTCATTTTGTCTCTCATAGTTGAAGTGTACCTGTGATGAAAATTACAGATCTCTCTCATCTTTCTAAGTAGGAGAACTTGCACAATCAGTGGCTGACTAAATACCTTTTGCACCACTGTATTGATATCTAGATGCTGACAAAATTTTAACATATATTGTAAATGGGAGGGTGTGAATACATGGAGATGGGAGATGGGTGAAACTACAGAGTTGTTGTCTACTGAAAGAGAGGTTGACATTGACCTTCCCCCATAGCTTTTGGCATCTTTGTCCACCTTTTACCAAGCACTTTAAAAAGAGTTCAGTCAGGTTGTGCCAGGGTAGCACTCAACCCCTCTTAATTTAATCCTGATTCTAGTACATTGTGATCCAGCTAAGGAGCGAAAGAGAGCAGGAGAACCATCGACCCAGTGACTGAATAAGGGCACAGTACAAAGGCCAAGTTTGGGGCTCTGAATACTGTATGTGTACTCATGAACCTAAGCCCAACTGTCACACTGCATGTGATTTTCTGGCTCAAGTTTAGTGCTAAATACTTTGTTATATAAGTATGGTTTGTTGTCTCTCTGCATTTGCATGTGTGTGTGATGTGTTTGCTTATCAACAGGAAATAATGAGTTTTAAGCCCTTTGTGATCAAAACAGCTAGTAATTGCATGGCATTACAACCTAATTCACACCTAGAGCTAATTTAAATGAGCTAATTAACCTATTGGTACGATCATGGTACACAGAAGAGACCTACAATAACACTCTAATTTCACACAGACTGTATAACAGTATGAATAACAATAATTGCCATATTGCATTGATTCTTAAAAACAAAAAATTATACTCGTTTACAAACTCTGGCCACTTTGCATTGCCAGAAGTTGCTCCTCTATAGAATGAATGACCTCAGGCTGTTTTATTGCATTATGTCAGTGCAAGTGTGAATGCAATGTAACCTAATAATCCACGTGCATTTACTTTCACTACATGTCACCAGACTGCCTTTCTCAGCTGCTCATTGGTGTGACTGTGATGTTGGATTTGGTTATGCTGGCTCAGAAGTCTTCCTTTTCCTGAAACATTCACTCGACTGACTAAACACAATGCAGTGGACAAATTCACATACAGTATTTCAAACCAAGTTTGACATATCACAGCTGCTATTCACCACATAGAGCCAGCACAGCTCTCCACTGATATTAGTAATATACAATGGGACAAATACAGTCTAAACTTGTTATCTCACCTGCGTCTGTTTCATGGCTATTTCTGGCAAGAGGCGAGTTTGGCAACTTAACGAGGTTACAACAAAATAGACAAAGTGACATTCATACCCGATGCTGACATAATGTTTTTTACTGAGCAGCCCACGTGATTGATCACATTTACAATGTACATAAACATGTACGTACATGTACGGGGAGAAATTCACATTTAAAATGCACCTTTACAGTTGCTGGTATAATCTGATATAAAATCTATAACTTAACTTGCATTGTTGGGTTGAAATAACAAAGAAAAATATGATTTT
The DNA here is from genome assembly GCA_025084515.1 of Ancistrus triradiatus. Classification (NCBI taxonomy): domain Eukaryota; kingdom Metazoa; phylum Chordata; class Actinopteri; order Siluriformes; family Loricariidae; genus Ancistrus; species Ancistrus triradiatus. The sequence goes on from JAJAGP010005582.1 coordinate 18,080, forward strand.
TAAAGGTTATTCTGGCTATTGCTACATGCGCATCTCGCCACTACAAAGGGGTCAAGACTTGTCGCCCCTCTCTGATACATTTACTAGTATGCCAAATGTTTTTTTCTAATGACAGGGCGGGGCTTCTGTACTACAGTCCCATTGTGTTTCAACCAGTGACTAGTCTTCTCCTTATTTAACGTCTCTAATAACAGACGGGGGCTATACATCATCCATCGTTGCGAGTTTAAAGTAGGATTAAAGTGCCACCAACCCACGGTTGGAAACTTGGTGACTTAGTGGCATAGACTTTCATTGCTGGCAGGACATTTGTCAGATTTTAAATTTGGGGAGGGCAAGAGGCGAGAGGCGAAATTGGCTCTTTTCAAAGGAAAGTGCATAGAGGGAAATCCGTCCTGCCATTACAGGTGGCGGGAGATGAGATTAGCGAGATAATGGGGGGCGAGATAACAAGGTTATACTGTATACACAGAACATAGCACAAAATTGAATTACATTAATAGAATTGGAACTATACTTCAGATTAGATTCATCAAGTTATTGTAATCTACATGCGTTACTAACATGTGATATGTATAATATTCAAGGTGGTTGTTTCTGTAGAGTGTACACATTTGATAAGAATTTATATCCATCTGCCTCTGTGGAGTTTGCATGTCCACCAAATTTATTCTGGATGCTTCCTGTTTCTTTCCACATTCCAAAGACATGCATTAAGTTATTTGGTCACTCTAAATTGACCCATGACTAGTGTGTTCATATACCATTGCGTCTGTCGTGAATATAACCATTGATACTGATGCAATGTTAAATAAAAAAAACACTACTAATAATAATATTCATTGTTGTTGTGTTAATGGTATGCCTGTTGTGTGCTTAGGGTAACTGTGTATTGCATTTCCAACTCTCAATGTTAGGAGATGAGGTTAGTTTTTATGAGAATCAGCTCATCATTTGTACAAAGGTCCCAAACAGTAATTAGCATTGCCTGCAATGGATTGCCATAGATCATATGTACTGCCTTTCAAAAAATGTGTTTGCTTGGGTTAAAGAGAGAGCTTGGACTTGGCTTAGCTTTGGTCATGTGAGACATGGGATAAATCTAAAAGTGCTGATTGATTTGAAGGACCACGGAAAGGAGCTAAGAGAGTCAGAGAGAGGTGAGAGAGAGAGAGAGAAGGAAGCACTCAGAGAATTCAGGAAATCAGCTGTCACAGCCCAGAGATGACACACACACAACTGTATCCAGGCCCATTTCAATTATAAAAACACATACCATTCAGAATGAGAAGATAGCAACAAACATGCGCACATGAAGCAGCACACACAGACATCCAAAGACGGACAATGAGTCATAATCTAAATACAGGTTCTACTCATGCGTGGTAAATAATCATGCCAGTCTATGGCCAAATGCCTGTAAACCCTAGCCCTAATTTGGGCAGCAGTGGTGGAAAATATCAGGACATGCTTAGTCTCCTGACCAGACAGCTCAGAGCAAATCCTTCTTAGATCAGTCAGTAATACCTTGACTATAAATATCGCCTACAATCGGTCATGCTGTCTAGTAATACATTACCATACCCGACAAAAACATTTACCAGCCCAAACAAAAAGCTCACGTTTAGCATGCAGTGTACTAATGAGGAAAGAGATTAACCCTCACACTAAGTGTAATTACAGGTGGAGTCGCCATGTGCATATCAGAAACATTATCTAACATGTTCACATTGTGTTTATGTCTAGTTTACAAAGTCCAGTATGAGAAATGTGTATTAAATTAAAGATTTTTTCACAAAGGTGACATTTTTGGTAAAACAAAGAATAATTTAATTAGTATACTCCAGAGTACACTTTTGTTCCTTGTAAAGTCATCTTCAGGTATTTTTTTTTTCCTCCTTATGAGTTAAATCATGAAGGTGCAACTCACAGATATGAGGCATATTATTAGTGTGATTGCCTATATAGGCGATCACACTATTGTTATCCGATTCTGTACATTCCAAAATTTTCGACGCGTATCAACTGCCGCAATTTTCGAGATATCGACCCCGTTCCAGTGGCATTGCATCCGGTCTGGTCGGGAATGGTGTGCTTGTATAGGGCTTTCCGGTCGGACTTTGGGGGGCCCCTCAGGGGCCCCTGTAAAGTCCCAAATTTTCCCATAGGAAATGAATAGGCCAAAAGTTAATGAATCATAACTCAGTCAGTTTTTGACATAGGGCTACGAAATTTGGCAGGATTGGTCCCGGGTGCAATCTGAGGTGACATGTGATGCCCATGGGGCCCCTGTGGACCCTGGCTGGGCACTGGGGCCCTTGGTGGGCCAATGACCGTAACTCAGTCACTTTTTGACGTACTGCTATGAAATTTGGCAGGCTTGGTCCCGGGTGCAATCTGAGGTGATATGTGATGCCCATGGGGCCCCTGTCAAAACCGATTTGGCATTGGGGCCCCTGGCGGGCCAATGACTGTAACTCAGTCAGTTTATGACCTACAGCCACGAAATTTGGCACGCTTGGTCCCGGGGGCACCCTGGGGTGACGTGATGCCCTTTGGGCCCATGAGGTACACTAAGGTTCGGCCATTGGAGAGTGGCAATCACACTCGCATTTTCTTCAGAAAATGCACCTCTCTAGTTCAAATTATGAAAATTGAACCTTTCAGATAACAGTGGAAGACATTTAAATTTACATTTTCAGAATTTAGAAGACGCCCTTATCCAGAGCGACTTACAATTGATACAATCTTACAATACAAGCAATTGTGGGTTAAGGGACTTGCTCAAGGACCCAGCAGTGGCAGATTGGCAGAGGTGGAATTTGAACCCTTGACCTTTTGGTCCAGAGTCCAGTACCTTAACCGCTATGCTACCACAGTCCGAGGAAGACCCAGTCTGCCAGGAATTTTCGAAAATCAGGTTTGCAAAGACATACCATGGGGACCAAAAGCCAAAAGGAAAAATGGTTCTATTTACATTCTTATAATTAATGTAATAATTTGAGTGAATCTGAAATCCCTACATCCTGATCCAAGCAAAAACGTATAGCTGTCTTCTCTCTCCTATATTAAAGTATTTTAATATAGTACTATAGTCTGTTAAAAAAATACAAAATCTTATACATACTATACTATATACTGTATATAATTCTAACTGTTTATTTTAGGGAAGGTTTTTCCTCTTTTGGACATTCCCCTCTGGCTGGTACGACCCCCAGTCCTTCCCGGTGGTTGAAACCAAGGTCTGCTTCATTTATTTCATTTTTTTAAAAGAAACTTTTTACTCAAATAGTTATGTTAAATATTTGATTTATTACAAAAATGTTGTATTAAATTTGAGAAACTTGAGACATGACACAACTCTCACAATTTATCTGGGCTTGAGAATGGCATTTTAAACAGTTGCTTGGCACTCCCACTAGCACACTTTAAAGAGATCAGCTGATCTAAACAGATGTCTTTAGAATGTGGGAGGAAGCGGTGGTAACCAGAGAACCACCTTTCTAACCACTCGTCCAACATATATTGTCTCATTTACCCCGAACAACATTACTGGCTAAAAGTATTATTAAATTAATGCAAGTATCTTCTTACAAAATGACTAGGTAGTCTAGGATGTCAAAAAAAAAAAACATGTGCATTGTATGGAGTTCTAAAGTCTGCAAAATAAATGAGAGAAAAAAAATAGGGTTCTAAGAATGAAAAAAGGACTAAATTAGTCTGTAGTTTGATTAGTCTGCACAACTAAATTCTCCTAAACGTATTTCATCTGACGTGAACGCCTTCACAAACCCACACACCTGCATCACTCAAATGCACAAATCAATCTTAAATGCCAACACTTGACCTTTATTTAGGTGACGAGTGGGGAGAGACAGAAGAAGGGTATAGGTATGATTTCAGTGTAAAACTGTTGTTGATGAAGATAGCAATTGATAACATTACTATATAATCAACTGAATTGATTTTTCAGGCTCTAACTCTAATTCATCCCCACCCATCACTCATTCAACGCGAAGCAACAGGAATTCATACATATGCAGAAACTATCTAACACTTCACACAGACAAATACGTAGCAGACGAATTGGACCAGTTAGTTTGTTGCTTTTTGATATATGGATATTATTAAGCTGTTTATAGAGATTTTTTTTGTTTTGTTTTTAACACCTCCGTTCCTGAGATAAGGAAATAAAAACGTGTTCTCTGTGCCTAAAAAATGTAGTGACTGCTACAACCATACTCATCCAGTCATAGCACATTCTCTTGAGATAAGCAGACCATTCAACTTGATAATGTATTTTCTCTCTCTGTATTAGTACTCAGGTGTGGACTTTCTATTATCCATTATATTGCAGGAAAACATGCAGGCTGTGTGTGTATGTGTAAGTGTGTATGTCCACGTGTGTGTGTCCATGTTTATATTACATTGTGGGAACCAAATGTCCCCACAAGGGTAGAAAGCTCTGACATTTTTGGCATTGTGTAGAGCAATAACAGAATAACAGCTACTGTAATCATTATGTTAGCGGACAGTCCCCAAAAAGACAGTGGGACATAGTGTGTGTGTGTGTGTGTCTGTGTGTGTGTCTGTGAGTGCCCTACGCAAAATCCAACATGATGCCTGCTGTGAATCTTTAGGGGGTCAATCTGTTTATCCCCTGGCACACAGAACGGATGCGCAGAACATTGATCCTCTTAAGTTACGCTGATAATGTGTCTGTGAATGAGACACCCTGAATTAGGGATGAGACACCTGTAATGAGGTTGTTTTCGGTTTAATTTTGAATTTTAGTGTTTCTGACTATTAAGTCTAAATAGATGTGGTAAAAATCTTATTTGGATACAATAAAGATACAGTGCGCACAGTGCCACAAGTGGTTAGCATGGTCGCCTCATAGCTCCAGAGATCCCTAGTTTGATCCCAACCTCATACTCTGCATGTGTGGAGTTTGCATGTCCTCCCTGTGTCCACATGGGTTTACTCCAAATGCTCCATTTTTTTCCCCACATTCCAAATGTTAGGTCAATTGGTTGCTCTAAATGGCCCCAGTATAAGTAGTATCTGACTAGTATGGATGCATCCAAACAATAAACAAACAAATAAAAATAAACAAACAAAACCAAAACAATTAAGACACTAGATGCATGGAAAGTGTAAATGAGGACACATTTATAAAGTCACCTGCTAACATGCCATTTATAGCTGTTCATCAAATGTCCTGTAGAAATATTTGCCGTTCAAATACAATAAATGACTGGCATCAAATTTGCTAAAATAGTGTCAGTTTACAATTAAATACCAGTATTTTGCTTTAACCTGTACTTTAATTAGTATGTTGACATTTACCTCAATTTATTTTAAAATGTTTGTTAATTCCTATTTAGTAACTGTTGTATCTTTATTAGGGGTAAAGTGCGAAAAGCTGTGCCAGTCTGTCATATGGCATCAACAATCAACTTTGAAAGGTCAATCCATCTACAACAAGAGTAGGGAACCTTATATACAAAGGGCAAGTGTAGCTGCAGGTTTTCACGCTAAGTAAGCAGGAACTATGCCTGATACAAAGCATGACTTGTTTATTTACTAAAACCCACTGATTACTCCCGTGGAATCAGATGAATCAGATGCTCCTGCTCAGTTGGAAAAAAAACCTGCTTCCACACCAAAACTTTGTGGACAAGATTCCCCACCCATGTGCCACAAGTATATTTTTGGGAGATGGGGGAATCCACATAATAACAAGGGGAACATGGCAAACAACTGGAAGCACTGATTTAACCTGGCTCCCTGGAGCTTCATGGCACCAGTTCTCTGCAGCATCATGCCACTCTGATGATTTTTCCAAACTACTACATAGGAGAAATCCTGCTGTAAGCTGTTGATTTACTTGTCTTACGAATTTTCCCTTCTTTGGGGCGTCCTGGATTGCAGTATCCCATGTTTGCTTTTTATGCAGTTTACTATTAGGTTGTGAAAAGACATTCTTTATATGTGTAATCTTTACATTTAGTCTTTTAGCAGATGTCTTTAACCAGAGCGACTTACAGCTGTACAGCTACAATCCAAACAACTGTGGGGTAAGAGTCTTGCTCAAACACCTGGCAGTGGCAGCTTGGCAGAGGTGGGATTTGAACCCTGGACCAAGATGCCTTAACCGCCAGGCCACAACAGTCCCACAATATTTTTACTACTACCTCTTGCTACATGCTCTCATCTGACTTTATGGAACTATGTGTTACCAACATCCCAACAAACAAAGCTGAATCCTGGACAGATACTGGATGGCACGGTGGCTCGGTGGGCTGCGTTGATGCTTCACTGCAAGTAGATCCTGGGTTCAATCCCAGGTGGAGTGGTCTGGGTTCTTTCTGTGTGGAGTGAGCATATCCTCCCTGTGTTCACATGGGTTAACTCTGGGTTCTCTGGTTTCCTCCCCCAGTCCAAAGGTATGTGTGTTTTGTTAATGGGTGTCTCTAAAGTGCCCCCTAGTTTGTGATCGTATGTATGAGTGTGTGAGTGTGTGTGCCCTATGATGGATTGACACCCTGTCTAAGGTCGTTCCTGCCTTGCGCCCTGTGCTGCCGGCTGGGCATGGGTACATAAGAAAGTGAATGAATGAACAAACAGATACCACAAAACATTAGGGACAGTAGAATAACTGGAAATGCTAGATACTGTATTGATCCAGTGTTGGACAGGCATACATACTTACAGCTTGGGTAAGACATATTCGTATTTTCATAAGTATGAGCAGCTTGGGTAAGTCATTGCAATATATCTCATATTAAGACCTCTATTGTAATGTCTGTGTAAAAGTTCTAATTTGGAATGTGCATTGTGTAGTATTTTTAAATGATCATTGGTGACATACAGACAGACAGGTAGAGAGGTACTGGGTGTGTCTTCTGGACAGGCAAAGGATGACAAGGAAACCTGGTGGTGGAATGAGGAAGTGCAGGAGGTTATTCAGAGAAAGAGGTCAGCAAAGAAGAAATGGGACAGGGACAGGACTAAAGAGAGTAGGCAGGAGTACAAGGAGATGCGGCACAGGGCAAAGAGGGAGGTAGCAAAGGCCAAACAGAAGGCCTACGATGGGTTATATGACAGGTTAGACAGTAGGGAAGGAGAGAAGGAGTTGTATCTGCTGGCGAGACAGAGAGATAGAGCTGGAAAGGATGTGCAGCAGGTGGTGAATGAAGATATGCAGAGAGTTGGGGTGAGAGTAGGGGATGTGGAGGACAGGGTGAGGTGGAAACTTTTAACTCGCTGTGGCGACCTCTGATAAAGGGAGAAGCCGAAAGAAGAAGAAGAAGAAGAAGAAGAAGATTGGTGACATACAACAACTGTGCTTAGGCTTCCATTATAAGTAGGCTTTGCTTTATTTTCTAAGTATGGGAGACATGTTGACATTGCTGTCTGTGAAAATCACATATATCTTACATATAACGCAGATAGAGATTACGGGACAAACCCAGAAGTAGTCCTCAAAAATCTTTTGGAGCTGTGTGCAAACCTTGTTTTCCTCGTGCTCTGTAAAAACAAATCTGCAATATGTTGTCACTCATCCCACCTTGTTCTCGGTCTCTAAAATTCACGGAACATGCTGACCAGGGCTGGATCTGGTTGAAGGCCAGGGGACAGTTGAGCATACACTGCTCACTGAGGCTCATTGTTTCACTATCAATCAGCCACACACTGAATTTATCTTTTTCTCATACATTTGCACTGGGAGGCTGCCTGAGGAATTCCTGTCTGAGAAGTGTATTCATCTCTGCAGAAGGAGTGGGTGTAGAGTGGGCATGAAAGTATGTCAAGCAAAAGAGGCTGGTACTGAGAATGACCTTATCTATACATTTTCTTTTGTCATTCATCTCACATGGGGGTCACACAACTGTACAGAAGCTTGCGTTATTGGCGCTCTCAGATAACAAGATATAAATATCGCTAGGTTTGACGTATGATTATTAATGCACTAGCAATCGCCCCTTCCTAAAACTTTCACAATGCCCAAAATGCAGTGTGAGGGCTCACTTCCACAGTGAACACTGGCATTGCAATACCAAAATTAATGTATCGCTCATTGACTGTAGATAGGTTTATCAAACTGATTGTAAATAAAATAAAGATATAGTTTACAGCCTGCTAAACAAATGCACTTGTTATTTTTGCTAAATATAAAACACCAGGACCAATATTAGCATATTATATTTTAACTAAACACAAAAAATGGTGTGTATTAACTGTTTACTCATTTGGGACCCATGAGTTTGGTTAGGAGGTGTGTGAATTTTGTTTTGTTTGTTTCTTTAGCTGCTTTTTGTGAATGTGTCACACCAGCTAAAATTCAAGCCAAGTACGGTGGAACTGGGTGTACCTGCAGGTTATTCTGGAACAACCACTTAAAAGTACCCACCCCAGCAGGATTTCATTATACGACCTGACATCACTCCTCATGCAACGCACTGCATATGTTCTCACTTCACCCATTACTGGACCAATTTACCCGATATGTTTAATACATGCTATTAAAATGAATATATTGCAATTATCAATGGATGTTGTGTTTTGCTGGAATTTGTTGTCAGTTCTTTGGCAGTTTCATGTTTTAAATAAAGTTATAAATAATAGTTATTTATACATCAATAATAATTAGATTCTTCCAAACATCTTAAATTACAAACTGTTTTTACATTTACTTAAAATAAATACTACTTTAATCAGTTTAATAATATGTGAACATTTTAAATGAAATGCTATTGCTGTTCATTATATCACATGGTTCTATACTTTACATTATGATTTAGAATAATATTGGTATAGAATAATAAGGTACTGGTCTGTTGAATTGAAGGTTGTGTGTTCCAGCACTGCCAAGCAGCAACTACTGAGTACTTGAGCAAGGTTTGTAACCCATGGTGACCATATTCATGGTGGCATGGTGGTAGAGTGATTGGCATTGTTTGCTCACAGCTCCGAGATCCCTGGCTTGATCCCAACCCAGACTCCAGCTGTGTAGAGTTTGCATTCGTGGCTTTACCTGGGTTTACCCACATTCCAAATGCACGTGTCTTCAGTTAATTTGTGTTTCTAAAGTGCAGTGAGTATGTGAGGTCTATCCGGTAGCACTGGTTGCAAGTTGGGAACTAAACCTCGAGACACACGGGGACATTTTAGAGACACCAATTTTCTCTAAAGTGATTTTGATTTTTGATTGATTTTTGCCACTGCTGGTAGACCCGTATGACTATATACATCGATACACATGCAAATTCAGCTACTTCCTTCACATTGTGGCCTTTGGCACGCCCAAATGAAATCACTCCTTTTTGCCAATCATTAACATCTTCTTTGCGACCCATTTTCTACATATCGAACAAGACATTCACTGCACTGTACCACCTCTTCTCAATCTATGTATCCCGTAGCACACCCCTTAGGTTTTTATTGACCGATCATTCTTGTACAATGCCATCTGCTAGAACCTGAAGTTACTACCACCTTAAACACGCAAGGTGACTAAGTTTTGTCTGGGGAGTATACTAATGATGTATTAATACTGCTGGAGAATGTAGAAATATGCAGCTCAAATCTCACTTTGCCAGAGGCAGGATACGAACCAGAATGACTCAGCAATGTGAACTAGCACTTTACCACCAAGCCACACTGACTTGTATCCCTCCTCTGGTGAGGTGAGATTTGAGTTCCATGTTGTGCGTGGTTTCCTGCCATAAAAGTCCAGTGGTTGGTTTCCTGGCAGCCTAAGGCCAGGGGCATATGTGTTCTGTCTTGCCAGATGCTTCTTCCAAGGCTCTGTGCTCCTCTGGAATGATGGCTAGGTCTGTGTTATGTGAAGCAGACCAGACGTGTTCACATAGTTGTGTTTCAGCTCTAAAGTTGACAAGGAAACTAGTCACCATGTTCTTTACCATCTTATAGAGTGTTGGCCTAGCAAGGACTCTCGACACTGAATTCCATTCTGTGTTTGTTCCTGGTTTTGCCTCGCAAGGGAGCTTCTGAGTTCCAGAGTTTCTCTGTGGCAGACATGGAGAGCATGACAGGATATGACAAGATAAACTGAAAACAATAAAATCTATAAATAAATACATAATAAAATCAGCTGGCATAAGTCTGCAAGATGTAGAGAGTTGAAAGTATACATTTAAGTTTCCCTGGATAACATAATTCACCACTTCAGCACCATATTATTACTTTTTAAACATGCACCTGGATGAATGTAGTATAAAAGCAGATTTTGGTCTACAGATACAGTAAATGATCATGGGAGGACTGGGGAAGTCACATTAGATCTATAAGATATTATGTAAGACAGTATCTCTGGCATTTTAACTCTCTTTTATTTAACAGTGTGATGTCCATATGACCATGTTATCATAATAATGGAATAAGCTCATTATAATGAGACTGAAATGTGAAATTCATGCTAATTCACATATTTATGAATCACTTTGCAATTGTTTTTACTCTGTAGTGCCCCTTGAACATGACCAATACATTCCAAGACCCAGCTGTAAACTGAAAATCACATAAAATAGCACATCCCATATATCTGTATATATTCCTATATGTAATTACCTACCACATATTTTGTCTTAACAATACAGTACTAGCCTACTTTTACTCTCACTTGCTTGATTGATAGCGCTCTCGTTCTTTATCAGTATTCATATGTTTTGTACTGGCCCTCCTTTTTTGCCATATATTTCAAAAACCGATTATAATGATGATGTTACAATGCTTACTGGTGAAAGTGGATCATTTTACAAGGCATTATGTAGAAGTGTAGATCGTGATGGAATGAGATTAGTCAACTTTCTGTGTACTAGTAATACAATTAACAAATTTGTCTTATAAGATAATGATCAAAATGATTTGTCAGAAGACAAGCAGAAACTAGGCCAGAGAGATGTTGCTGACGGAAAGAGATAGCACTTGGTAGTAGACAAGGAGCAACATGAGCCTGGCTTTCAAAGAAATGTGATCATAAAGGTGAGCAGGTATGGTACAACAGGTCTGGAATGGGTCAACTAACCCCCGATATATTATACTTTAGTGGACAAGATGCACGCGTGCATGACTTTCCAACGAAATAAATATTTATGCACATGCATAAATATTTATTTCTCTCTCTTTTGTTTTCTATTGTCTGCATCTGTTTTGTGTATGTATGTTTGCGGCTCTTTGGAACTGTGTCTATTCAGTCTACTGGAAAAGCTTTTTAGATTCCCAGGTATTTTATATGCCCAACATATCAAAGCCATAATACTAAATTACACAGAAAAGAGAACAAGATTCCACATCTTTAATGCATTATGTTAATGTGATTTGATATAGTCTGTACACTATTTGGTGGCATGAACCTGAAAAGGGGAGCGTATGTTAACCTCCTCAGTCAATTTTGGTTTCTTTTACTCTTTCCAAGCGTATTCAAGTGAGTTCTGTAAGGTGGTGCCAGGTAGCACTCAACTCCTATAATTCAGTCTTGACTTCAGTACATTGTGATCCAGATACTGAATGAGGCAGAGAAAGAAGGACAATCATTGGTCTAGTAAACCAATATGAGTCCAGTGCCAAGCCTCAGTCTGAAACTCATGACCTATAAAGTGATCAGTAATAATGCCTACTTGGGCAATATACTAGAGCATCAGCATGCTAGCCTTTGACATGTTCAGTCCTGTTTTACGGGGTCTATACCCTTAATAAATAAACATGCATTATTAGTTTAAGTCCACAATAGTTTTTTCTTATTTATTCTCTATTATTCAACTGTGCTATCTGACTCCATATTCACAATGTAATGAAATTGACACACTAGGACCTGGAGGAGGCGTTGGTGCTGCATAACATCTCTGAAACCTAGAGGTTGATTGTTTGGTTGATCTGTGAAAAGCTATTTACATTTACAGCATTTAGAGACGCCATTATCCAGAGCGACTTACAATTGATAAAATCTTATAATCCAAGCAATTGTGGTTTAAGGGACCAACAGTGCTCAAGGAGCAAACAGTGGCAGCTTGGCAGAGGTGGGATTTGAACCATGGACCTTTTGGTCCAGAGTCCAGTACCTTAACCGCTAGGCTACCACTCTGCCCCACTTTACACAAGTGAAAACATCTCAAATACAGCCAATACAGCTAAGATCTCATTGTACAATTGTTATAATATTATGATTATTCAAACTGTTTCTATTTTTAGTTCTAAAAATTGAAGATAAATATACCTAGGCATAGTTTTCTCATAATGAAAAGCTTTTGGTGTATTTACTGGATTTAAGAAAAGCTTTAGTGTGCTAACACAGTTAGATTTTAAAAGCTATTTTGTCTGGTATTGTCACTTTGGTTCATTCCTTTTTGTTGGGGTTTTACTAATAGCCCCTTTGTCCTCTGGCTGGGGATGTGGTGGAATTCATAAATCTCAAGTGATACCATTGAAGCCAGGGAATGAACTGGTACATTGTGTTCAATATAAGAGCTCCAAAATTTGTCCTTTACCTCATTAATGGGTGCCTTATTGGTTTAAATACATTTCCCAATAGTGGAAATAACAATCCACTAATTAATTCTTATTAAAATTATACACCAGCATGTTTATTGGCTAGAAGCACAACTGACACAAGATTAACAGTGCTAATGAGACTATGGTAATTAGTGTTGTCTGTGACATAAAGGTGAATGAATAATTGCCATCATGAAACAGTGTAGTGTCTTACCTTGTGTCATTGTCCTGAAGGAGTGTGAGGTAATGTATTTGCCATATTTGTGGATTATTCAGCAGTAAAAGAGCTATTACCTTGCCACTTTTCTGCTTCAGAATTTATTGTGTTTTAATTGTGCAATTAATCAATTAATCTCACTGGATTTGACTAAGATATGTTTGTCTATTTTTATAATTGAGATTAAGTCAGACCACATTTTGAGTAGCTAGTGGAGATATACAGTGGTGAAACATGACTGTTGCATCTAGGCCTTCAATTTAGGGCATAAATGCAAAAGATGTGCCTCTAAATTCACAGGATCAAGGCAACCATTTTTGACCTCAAATGTAATGAAACTTCAAAAATAGTAAGCATTTCCAGCACCAAGGACAGAATCTATAGCATTACAAGTATCAAAAAGGAATCAGAAATAAACAGCTCTGTCACTTAAAACATCAAAACAATTCAAACTAATTATTTATCAATTAACAATTTCACATACATCAAGAGTAAACCTTATTGAAGCCAACTTTGATAAATAAACAGTGGTAGGGCACTCACCAAAATGACATTTGAATGGATACTTAAAAACACAGTCCATCCTTCACTCTTTCTTTATGAATTGATCAATATCATGGTGAATAGGGACATTTCTAGATATTTATGATTCGCAACATTCACTCTGT